>JBCEWC010010154.1:0-17953 GCA_038996855.1 Solanum aculeatissimum | reverse complement strand
GACCGATGAAGTGTGATGACAAGTTTGAGCGGCTTGTTTGGGGTTCCTTCGGGTTTCTCATTCGCCATGTCACGTCTAGGCCCTTGGCTTGGGTCGTGACAAGTTGAAAATTAGCTTAGGAATCTTGAAACCAGACAAGAATCAAAGGAAAAGATACTAAGAATTTAGAACCCGAGATTGGTCGAGCTTCGGAGCTCCGATTCTGGTGTTTTAAAAGTCAAAATTGAAGTTCAGCTCGTGAACTATCAATATGACCATTGAAGCACTTTAGCGGACCGCTGAATGCCCTGCTTTTGATCACCAAACGTTACAGCAACTGGAGCAGGATTAGGCAGACTTAGGCGCTATTTGGTGTGTTGCCGAATGGGTCCTTCGAGCACGACTTTGACTCCCACTTTGCACTTTTGCATCTTTGAAGACCGTAAATTTGACCTTCTTGTGGGCCCTTTGTATTTTATTGATCTAGGACTTGGCCCTTTTGGTAAATTTTAATTGTACAAACATAATTATTCCTTTTATTCTTGCACATTTTGGATCAAACACCTTCTTGAAAGATTCTTCTCTTTTGAATATTTGATATTTCCCAAGAACAACAAGAACAATATGAAGATGCAAAATAAAACCCTCAAAATATTTGGCTTGGAATTTCATGAAATTTGAGATTTAAGTTCTCCTTGATGTAAAGAACCAACCCCAATACTAGTCAGACTTTAATTCCAAACCAATTTCTTCAAATCGCACAGCCCACTTTCTACTTCTTCAAGTTTCTTCAATCAATCAATGGGAGAAATCTTCAATATCACTCTAAGCTTCACCAAATCTCAGTCTAAGACTCAATTAATGTTAGAGAACACAAATCTAACATTAAAAACTTCAAACAAGACTCAAATCAACAAAAATAATTTGGGATTTTATGAAACATTTTTGACCTCTTTTGTTTTTACTATAGTAACAACCGAAGATTAGAATCGTAGGAATGAATCTAAGCCTTTCTTTGATACCAAATAATGCAATACAAAATGTAAAAATAAGATAAAATGCGGAATCAAAAGACAAGAAAGTATACATAGATAGATAGGCACAAAAAAAGGAAATCAAAAGCAACCAAAGGTGTATTAAACCTTAAGACCTCACTCGATTAATCCTACGATAGCACCTACCTCTTACGAAGACCTCAAGGGAAATTGGATTCCCAAGCAACCCCCTTTTCTAAACAAAGTTCAACCAAAGCTTGTACCAAGATCTCAAACTCACACAAGGAGTATTGTTCATCAATATTCAAAATAGTCTACTTAGAAATGAGAAACTATGAGCTATTTATAGTCTTAGGTCAATTATTACATAAATGGCCCAAAAGTTGCCTAAAGTTGATAAAAGGTGGTCAAAATGATCATCACCTGATTCATTTGGTGGATCGCCAAATTGACACCTCGTCCTTGATCTTGGCAAATCTTGAAGCTCAAACATTCTGGAATATTCAATGGTCTAGTACCCCATCACTGAACTCAATCGGTGGGTTGCCGATTGCTTTCTTCATCGTCGAAGTGGACAGTGTCTCCCTTGCTTCGTGTTCTCTTTTCCAAGATATCTTCCACACATAGAACCCCTTCTTTGTCCTCATCACAAGTCAAGTTCCTCAGACTTCTGAATAGCCCTTGCACTCTTTGAAGTTCTCGAGCTTGGCTCCTAGTGAATGGCCTTAACGCAATCTGACTTGCATCAAATCTGACCTTATGATGCCTCTTATTTTTTTGACCAACATTACTGACGTCTGACAAAATGAATTTGATTGCTAAGGCGACACCACCTCTTATGTTCATATAGGTGAAGTCCTTTTTCAAATGAATATTATTTTATTTTTTCAGAATGATAATTTAATACTAAGACTTCAATGCCATTCACCCTCCTTTTAAAGATAGTACCGATGTCATAGATCATGTGATAATCATGAATTTAGTACTTATCACCCTTGTTAATAATTTGTTGATACCGTCAAACTTTTAACTAGTGATATGCTAGTAAAAGTTGGGTTCCAATTATGAACAAGTCTAATCTATTTGTCTTAATCCTAAACCTGTGAAAGAATCGGTCAGGTTATTACAAGATAATACATAGACAATGGTAATTATTAATATGCTCAAATTATACTTCCTAATAAAATATAAAGTGGTTTTTCTTCAAATATAGAACTCAACTAGCTTAGGGTCAATCCTACAAAAAATATGGCTAGAATATCACTGTTAGATGTAACCCAAAACAAATGCTCTTTATTTCTAAAAATGATTGCGGAAACTAAAATTAAAAAGAGTTTGGTTCGATAAGCTTAATAACTAATCAATAGGAATTCGAAACTAAGGTTGTAGATTCCCGTTTCAGGTCATAACTTGTATTTAGTAGCTTTTACAAAATTTTAGTTAACTAATCTTGTGTGTAAAATGGTTAATATTCTAAAGTATATCTAAAATCCTTCAGGTTTATCGAAAAGATCTTACCCTAAGTCCTTGTGGCACTTGGACATTGCTTGAACACCTAATAACCTAAATATCAAGTAGATTATTATCGTTAGGTCTCAAATCCACAGATAGAAGATAAATCCTAATCCATGTGTCTACATTTAACTTGCTTGTATTCTATACTTGCTTAGAAAAGACATAAAGATTAGGAAAAAGAATGAACCACATGAATTTGGATTTAAAATCCACAGATGGAAGATAAATCCAAATCCATATGGTTCATTCTTTTTCCTAATCTTTATGTCTTTTCTAAGCAAGTATAGAATGCAAGCAATTTAAATGTAGACCTTCATTAGCATCCATACAATATAAAATAACTAGCCATACTTCAAGAATTACATCTAAAATTTCTATGTATGCAACTATCTCATGGTTACTCCTCTTTTAAAAACCCACAACACAAGCTATGACGTAGCTATCCATAGAAAGTGCAACAACTGAATAAAAAGTGAAATAGAACAATCTTACAATAATCAAGAGAAAAAAAATCAAGAATCAAGAGTCAAAAGATTAACTTCAATAGCCAAATGTTGATCGCAATCCGACAACGTGTTGCTATCGTTCATAATAGCGTTGTAAGACTCAAAACAACAGAAAGAGCTAGAATTTCAAGGACTCTTAATACAATCCTAAAATAGGTATGTTACAACCCGAGACTACCCCCTAATCATAACACAATACTCAGAATCTCAAAGGATCCCAAGCGAACCACATGGCATAACATAAGCATAATAAAGTTAATTAAACATTGATAGACTAATAATCTCATGATATAAAAAGTAAGTCTGACAAGAAGATATAAGCGGATCATCTATACATATGTCTAAAAGCTTCTTCTAAGTCATAGATGAGTAACTAGAACATGTCGTAGATAACTTGAAGTCTGAAAATTGAAAGCTACAAGGAAACACATAGGCCTAACCTCGAACCATGAGGACTCACCAAAGAAGCAGGCTGACAAGGTTGATACAAGCCACAGGCTTGAAAGGGAGCGTCTGCACCTATATTATAAAATAAAATAGGAAAACATATATGGTTAGTACTATCAATAACCAAAACATCTTTAGAAGCATAGAACATGGTCAATGCAAAAATCGTATGAAGATCATAGTCAATATATAATATAAGTGAGAGATACCATTAACCAACACAAATCATGTGAGCTATACCATGGAGTCCAATGTTTTCCCCACATCAAAAAATGGTTGCCCTACTTTCCAGATAAGACTATAAAAATGAGCTATTGTGGATCCACTAGCTAGAGTCAATTATGACAAGTCCTACAGGGGCATATAGTTATGGAATAAGGGGATTGCTTCTAGGGACCCAACCTTTACTTTTTTGGTTCAAGTTTTTGTGGCCTTTTGGGACATCTTATTAATAAACAATCATTCTAAACATAGGCCCAACATAAACACATTATATATTTGAATATGGAAAAGACCAATCTATCCTAACCCTCTTTCTATATTAAGAATATGAAACATCAAACGTTTTACTTCCTCCACCTATTCTATTTCCTATTTTGCTTTTGCAATGTTTTCCTCTGTCAATTGCTAAAATCTCTCCTTTCATCAACTTTTCTTATGTGTTTATTTCCATTTTGCTCTGCCTTGCATGCATCTTGTGTCATGACCCAAGCCTAGGGGCTAGGTGTGACACGGCGAATAGGGAACCCACAAGGATCCCAAATAAGAATCTTAAGCGTATATAGCACATCCTTGATTGCGGAAGCATAAATAAACAAAAAGCAAATAGTTTTAGGGGAGTTGAGACTTTGGACTCAAGCTATAAGGATGTCATAGGGAAGAGGATTAGCATGAATACATTGGAAATAAGGTCTAAGTGACAGATAAGTATGACTTATACTATGGGGAGAAGTAAGGGCTTAGGACTTCTATTTCATCAAAACAACAAGCATCAGCACATAGAAGGGGAAAAGGACTAATGGAAGTCTTCAATAGTTACATATACATAATAAGAGTCAAGCTCATAGCATACATATCTATATTTAACAACACCTCTAACAAGAGTGGAATGGGGGCCAACACATCTCCTGGGCTCACCCTCAAAAGATAAATAACCATAATTAGATAAGTCTAAACAAAGCATTAAAGTAAGTGGATGTTGTCCCCGAAATAGAGGACTTACCAATAGAAGTCTTCAACAAGCCATCTAGACATGTGGAGGAGGAGGATAAATAGGAGCTCCGGTCCCTACATAGTTAGATCATGCAGGCAAAAAGTATGCATTAGTACTTGGAATGTACTGAGTATGCAGGGTGCAATGCAACAAGGAACATAACCCATATTTAAACAATATGCATAATCATAATCGACGGATATAGACTCAATATGACATGAATGATCAATGCTAAGTCAAAACATGCATGGAGAATCATCAACTCATATGACATATCATAAATAGATGGGAAAAGACCATAACCGACATGTAAGACCAAGCGAGCTACTACTTGGAATCTCGATGTTCACTCTACACCAGACAAGAAGTGATTTACTTTGCCAAGGTAGACCAAACACGCATCTTATGACATGGTCTTTTAGGTAGGTTTCACAAGATATCCTTACCTTATGGAAAAACATTTTTGGTAGGTTCAACAAATATCCTTACCTTACGACATAATCTTTTTGGTAGGTACAAGCCCATATGGGGAATCATTATTACAACCTATGGGGGCACATAGTTTAGGTACAATGGGAGAGTACCATGGTCCTCTCGGTGCTAGGTATCAATACCACAAAATACTTAAATCATAATCATGGTCATAATATGCATAGTCTCAAATCATCATAATATCGTAATGGAGTAACTCATCAAAGGACATATCTCATAGTATCAAAGATATGGCTTCATATTATTCATAATATTGAAACACTCTCATAAGATCATAACATGCATAATATCCCTTTATAGATTCATAACATTTATAATTGGTCTTTCTTGTCATAAAATTTTCACACCATAGAGGCTTATTACATAAATTGATCAAAACATGGTGGGTGTATGTTCATATGCTTAAAATCATGAAATTCAAGAGTATAGAACAAGAAAGGATTACAATCAATTTATTTTAATATCATTCAAATCTACCCACCAACATTGAAGTAGATATCCCAATTTGGATATCATGAAATCTAACTAAAATTCACAAGTTATTTCTTAGATTTTCATGGCATTATAGAGTACTGATGTCGCTCAAGCCATACCTCCTTTTTTAGGTAAAGCAGTCGCTGTCAAGTAAATAACCTAACCGAGGTTACGGTCGATCCCTTAGGGAATATAGTAGACTCCAGAATAATTCAATTGTAAAGTGGAGTGATTAACCAACTTATTTCCCAAGAAAAGGTTAGGTTTTTGCAAATTAAAACTAATAAAAAACTAAACTAATTTAAGTGATGTGACCAGTAGAAGATCTAACTAGGGTGATGTGCTCCCCAAGATTTCCTTACTCGGTATCATCGGATAATTGCAATCTTTTCCAGTGTGTTGGTGTAGGATAATAAGTTAAGTTTACCTAAACCTTTGATCCAGCGTATAGGTAAATTTTATTACAGAATTTGATCCATCCCTACATTGTGACATTACTAATCCTTACCTTTTATCCTAGTATAACCTCCCCTTGATCCGATTTTGTTGATTAGACGAGAACATCTCAATCAAATCCTATTAATTATTCTTTTTTTTCTATTCATTACCTCTTTGATTGAAAAGTAATACTAGATGGGTTCTAACGTACTTTTTTCACTAAAAAATAGTTAAAGTGAAGAGAAATAACTAATACATTCTTACACACTTTACAAGAATTACAAGATATTCAATTGTACCTCGTTAGTTCTTTATGGTTCCCACAACCCTAGTTGTGGATCTAGCTACTCATGATCAGTGCAGATGTAAGAATTATGAAGTAGAATAACATAATTCAATACTTACACAAAAGAATTGATGAACAAGAAATTCAACTCTTCAAATAGAAATCAAAATATGAATCAAGAACACCAAAAGTTATTTTTCTCTCTGTGAAACTACTAAAAACTATGAACTGGTATGAACTCTTTGGAAACTTAATGAAAAATAACCTAGAAACCTATTTATAATGTCTAAAATACAAAACCAAAATGGAATAGGAAAACTGTGTTGGCACACTCCATAGGAAGGTGTGACTTTATCACAACCCGGAAGTGGGGCCTAGATGTGACATGGCGAAGGAGAACCCACAAATACTCGATCAAGCCATCTTTGCATCATTACTCACATCATCTGTTCGGAAGCACGGAAAAGTAAATAGATAACACATAATTCTAGGGGAAATGGGGCTTTGGACTCAAGCTATGGGGATGTTACCGGGAGTGGGATGGACATGAATCACATAACACATAACAAGTATTTCTAAGGGGCGGATAAGTAGGACTCAAGCTATGGGGGTATACCGGGTTAGGGGACTTTTCACATAAGCACATTCCCAACATTCACAAGCCCATAAACATAATCATAAGCATAATTGGAACATCATCTCCATAAACAAATTACAATAGTCATAATATCCCAAATAAACATAATACAACGTGCAAGAGTTTAGTGTGTCCAACATAGCCTCTACATAAGATAGAGCGGGGCCTCGACATAGTTTGGGGCTCACCCTCAATACATAATGAAAGAAAAGAAACAAATACAAGATTGATAGAAAGTAGTTATTGCCCATGAACAAAAGGGCTCACCACAAGCAAATAGCTTCAAGGATGTCACTCATCGTCCAACAGAAGATAGAAGTCATCACCAGTCCATATATGGTTAGAACATGTAGATAAAATTATGAGTTACCATAAAATATGTACTAAGTATGCGGGCATGCAATGCACATGACAATATAGTATGACCAAACGAGATGACAAGGGGACAAGTGATTCGAAAGGAATGCACATAGCAAAAGGAGGAGTATATCATAACAATATGCCATGCCATGATGCATGAAATACAACCTAAGATCATATCATAGCGGGTATGTGACCTCAACCGACAACAGAGAAGAACTCGAGCGAGCTACTACTTGGATTCAGACTACTTTCCAGGTTGATCCCTAGTCAACCCTTCAACAAGGGAATACATAACAAGTCAATCCCATCTTGGGAGATATCCCATGTTGGCACATGATTTGACGGAAAGAAGTATGGACCCTTGGAGATATTCCACCCCGACTCCAATCCCTCGGTACTAAGTCTCGTACCATGGGAATACATATATATATCCATGTAAGCATTTCAAAATGGAGAGTTGATATTCTTTTCAAAATCATGCATCCTTAGTCAAACCAAAACATGCTCAAATCCATATCCATACTTAGGCTATAAAGCCAACAAGAATTTCCATATCCATTTCCATATCAATGCAATAGGAGTAGTCCATCTACATAGCTTATCATATCAAGCCTTCATAACATATCAAAATGGTGCAAGCACCCATAATGCTCAAAGAGCCATAACAAGAGACTAGGTGATCACAAGCCTAAACATATCATATCATAACAAAAGGGACATGCCCTTAACAAGAGTTTCATCATAAAAATACTTCAAGGCATATGCCATGAATGAGGAATCAAGTGCATGGGTAATGGAAGATTTAAACCTTAAACCATAATTCAATAGATAATTCAACATAATTCATGATAAAATCTCAATTCAAAACATAATGCAACTTACCCATGCATATTAAACCATTAAAGGGACATGCACATTAATCCTTCAAGAATTTCCCTGTATTTCATAAAATTTAAACTTAAATCATCATTAAATGACCTAATTTCTACAGCCCATAACTCAATGCAATGCAATACATCAAAATTTAAAGAATCCATCATTAAAGAAAACTTAAATTCATAAATTAAAGAGAAGGGTTCTTGGGTCTTCACGAATGAAAGGTAATCCATGAATCAAACTCACATACCTTGAGTTTAATCAAGAGAATTGGATAAATTTGCAGGGAAGATGATTTTCTCCAAATTTATTCAAGCTTTCATCAATAGAGGTCAAGAGGATTGAGAGAATTTTGGTGAGGATTGAAGAGTGTTAGAATGACATAAAGGGGACTAGGGTTTGATTTAGGGGAATTAGGAGACCTTAGAAAGGTAAAAAGAGGAATAAGATTAAACAAATTTACGAATGAACCATTAATGAAACGGACTAGATCACAGAAAATAGGGTCTCACGGAGGACCCCCAGTGGCCGTGTACTGGCTCACGGGTCGTGGTCCTACCCGTGAGACTTCACTTGGTATCGGCTTTGGCTTGAACTCTTGTGGGACTTTCTGGACCAACTCACGAGGGGCCTCACGGATCGTGTAGCTATACACGGACCGTGTGCTGGTCCGTGGAGCATCACTTAGTCTGGATTCCAGCCCTGCACCTTGGAAACTCTCTAGACCAACCCAAAAAATCCACCACGGACCATGGACCACCAAACGGTTCGTGGTCCCGCACTTGGACCCCAATCCAGAACCCTTTTCCAGCGTACTTCCAATTATGGGTAGTGTCACTGGAAAGGCCATAACTTTCACATCTAAACTTGAAATAGAGTGAAACCAGTTGCGTAACGAAGATAACTCAAAGAGATTCGATTCGATATATAATAGTCTACACAGTTCATCCTGTACCAAAATATATGCTCTCTCAAAGTCAATGTTTCCTAACAGCCTTACAACCTTCCACCAAAACAATTTCCTTGAATTCGGCCACTTAAATAAAACCCATGTCTACCAAAATTCAACCATGAAACGTTTAACACTAACCTTAATCAACCATTACTAAGTTCAAAAATTTTTGGGTCGTTACAAACTTGTACTCCAATCCATGACTCGTGTGTCGGTGTTTCATGGTCCTTTACGTAAATCTAGAGATATCTTCTATGATACCTTTCCATGGGCCATATAACATTTTACGACCCATGAAGGGTTTCGTCTGATAGAATTTCAGAACTTCTCCACTTTCTGATCCTCTGGGCATGACTGCACTATACGATTTGTGAATAGATCTATGACTTGTCTGTATGCTCATAGAATCACATTAAGAAACTTCACCCTTTACTGGAAATTACTACGACACCCCATTTACGGCTTGTGAACTATTCCACGACCCATGAAGGGTTCTGTGGATCATCAAAATCTGCTACTTATGCATACTTTGACCAAAAACTATACCAACACTGAAATCCTGTAATACAAACACAAAAAAACATCAAATCTACTAACATTGCTTTGAGAACACATAAAATTCTAAGTTTTAAGCATCAAAATTGCTGCATTTGGCAGCACATCAACACCCTCAATTTAAAATTATTGCTTGTCCTCAAGCGACAAACTCAATCTACATAAGCAGTACAGAGACACACATACCTCAACCTAATGGCACATATTTCACCAAATCAAGCACAAATACCCTCACCACTTTTAAATACTGATCAGATAGCTATCAGGAAAACCAATGCAGATCAATATATCCAATAGTGAAACTATGATAAGTTATGCAACCATAAATAAGCAACAATCATTGACTTAGTCAGATATCAACAATGCAATGCAAGTGCCCTCACAAAAAGAAGTCCCATTCCTCACTCCAGATGATATTTTCAAATTCAATGCTTGGGACAATACTATAAGCTTCACTCTAACAAACGATATTCAAATACTGTGATCAATACCATATGCTTACCCCTATACTCATGACTAATACCTTTGACTAGTTGGACTAGGATCACTTTAGGACTTTCTAGGATTTTGACATAGGCTCAGGAGGCTTTAGTGGGATATTTTAGGAATACAGTGACTAATCGACCTTCTTGATACTGTATTTTCTACACTTTTGCCCTACCAATCTATCCTTTTTCTCATTCCCCCCTTTTCTTCCCTTTCTAAGCCTTTTAAGGTGTTTTATTCTCATTTTACATAATAACTTTATTTTCCAAAGTCTTTTTCTTCTTAGCACACTGATTAGGCTCTTTTTCATTTTTCTCGCACCCTTTAGAACATTTTCTTCCCCTTTTTCTGTATCACTAGTTTCTCCCTCATTTCATGATTTCCTATAACCAACCACCCTCAACTTAGGATTTGGGCCTGAGTTGAGGTGCACAATATCTATCAAAACAGGGCCACTTTTTGTAGCCACCCTCAACTTAAGCTTTTTGCTTTAGTCGAGGTGCACAATGTTCAAGGATGGGCCAGGGCTAATTTTTGAACTTATTATTTATCTAGTCAAGGTTACTTGGGTATTTACAAAGAAAGAGGTCTATGCAAGGCCCAAACACGGGGATCAAGGGATATATAGCACATTTGGTCAGTTGTTTAGGCTAAGTGGACTATTAAGAACAATGGCCTAAGATCCTTTCCTAATCAACTCATCTACAGTCTAAGTCAGAGTAACAAGGCAAGTTCAGAACTGAAATACAATATATGAATCATGCAATTGAAGATCACACACTCATGTCACTTCTTACATGTTAACACAAACTATTCAGATCATGCTTTTTATCACAACTATGCATAACATTTTAGAACAAGCACTGTCAAACAAATAATCATGCATATCTGCTATCAAGACTAACTAATCAAAATTTTTGGTAGGTATTATTTTTCAAAAAAAACAAATATTTACCATTGGAATCAGTACTATATACTACTAATACTACCTAAACATCCAAAACATGCTGATTCAACAAAAAGTAACTATCCACAGGGAAAAAGAACACAGGCAAGAAAACCTTTTAGAATAAAAAATTAAGATAGTTATAGGCCAAGCTTACTCAGACTTCACTGAGGCCTATAACTACCCACACCCGATCGAAAAAGATGTGCATTATCCTCAATGCACAAAAAATATCAAATAAAGATAAGGGGTCAAAAGAAATATACTTGGGTGCCTAAACGCCTCTCTCTGTCTGAGGTTGTCCACCCTTCACATCCGTGGTGGACTTCTCAACTGTAGAAGCATGTCATGAGGGTACAGTACCCCTCACTCTCTCAAGTTCATGAGCTAGCCACATCTTCTCATCCTACCTCGATCTTAAATGGACAAGCTCAAGCTCCTACTTTTCTATTTGCCCCATCTCGTATTACATAATATCAGGGTCATTCATGTGGGGCCTCTTCTTGAGGATAGGTAGTGGTGGATTCTATATAGAGAATAAATCTATCACTATCTCAATAGGCATAGCTAGTGGGATCTCAACTGGTGTAGCCAGTGCTGTAGTCATCTGGGCTTGGAGTGCTGAATCTTTATATGGATGGCCATCATGTCAATGGGCCTCGCTGTGCTGAGGCTCTACTAGTCCTACCTCTCAAATGTATCTATATGTCTATCCACGAGTCTATGTTGGTCTTAAATAGCTTCTACTATGAACTCTTGCATGCAACTCTCTGCCTCAAAAACAACCTGGTGGACCTAGGGCCTCAATTGCTATAATAACTGAGTCATTTGTGACTCAGTGAGGGTCTATCACTGTACCAGGGCCTGTAGTGATGCCATAGATACGAATTCCATACCTGAAGGTACTGATGAAGTAGGTGCGGCCTTTGGGGTAGGAATATCAGTAGTGGGCTCCCTCTCCATATCTGTCTCAACCTGTGGGGGCCCTTCAACACTAGGTGCAGCAGTGGTGGTAGTGGTAGATGACTCAGATGGTGGTACTGAAGCGAACATCTCTAGTATAAGAATTGGTGCTTGCGATGCCCGTCGAAGTACCATTGGGTTATCCTCAGCCTTTATCAGGCTGGTATCTAAAGTCCTCTAAACCTCTACCTTCACATCCACATGGTGAAAATTCTTCACCCTCGCCACTAAGCATAACCGGTAGATACGACATGGGAAAAGTATGGTTGTTGACCTCTTTAGGTCCGCCTCATGAATCTGCTTGACAATCAAATCATCCTAATCAATATCATAGCCAGCTAAGATGCTGGAAACTAGCACTGCATGATCCAACATCAAAGATTTATCTGCAAGCATCGGCCAGATCCGCGATCTAATAATTTCCCACCAAAATTTGTTGGGAAAATTGAGGGAAGCCTTCACTATAGGCTTTACCAATGTAGCTATCCATGTGGGGCTGGGTCCCTCTGCTGCCATTTGATCAGTAACCTATCTCATAAGTACGTCTTATCGATCTAGGTCCCTCATAATACCTAAGTCTCTAGTCTGCCCCACTCTTTGATTGAACTCTGCTGTAGACCTAGGGGCTGAGTACTCAGGCCAAAATAGCATATGATAGCTGGGGGTCTCAGAAACGTCTACCTACCGATCTCATCATCACATGAGTCAATCTGGGCTAGGTGAGAGGCTTCTTCCCCTTGGGAAGAGAATTGAGTACCATGGCGGCGTAGGAGGAAAAACACTCTCTGATCATCACTAATGAGTACCTCTCTGATGGATCTACAAGCCACTGGAGCTTGTGTCGAGTAATAGTATCCTCGAGTCTTAGAACACTGTTTAGTCCAGTAGTGCTGACTCATGGCTTCTCAAAGATGGAACGAGTTGGTCCACCTCACTCATTTTGCTGAATATCCTCTGCATAGATAGACTGCATGCCCTTGATGCACCACCGACTGGATCATGCATCTAGTGGTAAGACTGGTTCTTGAGGGGCCGAAGATGAAGCGGAGTCTAACTCATCCTGAAATCCATACCCAAACCCTCTTTTGGAAGAGGTCATCTGTACTGAGCTCCTGGCCCTGTCACCTTTCTCATCATATTGGGGAGGGCAGACCACAATCGCCTGTATTTCGGCCAGTTTATGATGGCCTATGTCTATCATGGGTCGACATCCAAATCTGGATGGACGCTAAACTCCTCTACTGAGCCACTAGTCTCGGGAGAAGCCTTAGAGTTTGTAGGTTCATCCCGCAGGTGATTCTTCATGGATTTGATCTCATCTCTTCTTTGTCGAGGATCCATAATACCTACAAAGCATTCATTCCATACACTGATTAATCCAATGAAAAAAGAATTAAAGCAAAAATCATGATAAGACTGGGCAAACGGGGGTCTACGAGTGCCTTTTTACGAGCCATAAAGGTCTCTGTGACTATTTATAAGTCGTGGAATAATCTATGACTTGTAGAAGGTCTTGTCTGGTGACATCCCAAAAATTTTGGTTTCTAGAATTTTCTATGTGGGGTAAGTACGACTCGTGGATTGATCCACGAGCCATAGAAAACCCTCGTGAATTGAACTTCCAGACTCTAACTTTTCTAGGTTCATCATACAAGCCCTATATAGACCTTTTTTCAATATTTTATCAGCATTAAAGTAAGAATACGCACACTCCAACAAAATTTCATGCACAGGACCCAACCCTCACATGCAATTATTTAGAAATAACCCTATCGAAAATGATTTAACATGTATTCCTAATGGTCCAATCCTATTTTTGATACATAATTACATGCAATCTCATGTCAACATTTTTAATTAATTTTGTACAATTCATGGGCATGTGACATTATTTCAACACAATTCGGTTACCTAAACATGTTTTGGCTACCACGTTCAATTCAAAACATAGGCAAGCATATCAAATTCAAGAATGATCACCTAGTTTTAAACTTAAAAGAGGCCAACACATTTATGAACACCCTATGCATCATGTGCTAACAAAAATCAATATTAAATTTGATATTTAGGGTTGTAGAATCGAAAATTTACCGAAACTAATGTGAAAATAAGTGAAGTTGATGGAGAAGTTGAAATGGAGGCCAAAAAACCCTAGCTTTGGGTTCATTGGAAAAATAACCGAAAATAGGTGGGTTTGCCAAAAAAGTGGTCGGACCGACTTGGGGGCACGAGGGGCTAGGGCAATTTCAGAATTTATGAGAGAAATGGGGTCAAATTTTGTTTGATCCCAATTTATATACTGACTGAGTTGGTTCATAAGAACTGGGCCCGACTTTACGAGACCTCGATTATTGGCCGTAGAATATTCTATGGTTCATAGATCATGGTTTTGTAAGGAGCGTGAAACCCTAGTTTGGGGCTCAGGTTTTATGGACCCATTTATGAGCAGCATAATTGAGTACGACTCGTAAGATCGTTTCATAGAACCCCTCGACACTTAGTTAGAACACTAAAAAACTTACTTGGGGTCCACGAGTCCCATTCATGGCCCATAGTTTGTTTTATGGACCATAAAGTTGGCTTGTGGACTGGAGTGCACAAAGCTTTACTCACTATAATGTTCTACAAGCTGGTATACTGTCCGTACAATGATGTACGACCCGTATAATCAATTGTAGAATAACTCCTTCTTGTCTTTCCAAGCTTAGATGGCTGACTTGGTCTGAACCTACAAAAATACACTGTTACCCTATATGTCACCAGTTCAATGTCTACACATTACAATCATAAAGAAAAAATCAAACTAGCTACACGTTCAAAAACTAAAATAAAACTGAATTAGTACCATTACACAGTATCTTGGTTTGCCTTCTAAGTAGTGGTTGATTTATTATTGTGACATGACTTGGACCATCTGATTACTTAGACTTAATCAATGTCCCAGACTTCCATCTTTAGCTCATTTGGCCACTTCAATGACTAACAGATATTGAAGACGACTTCCTCATTGTTCAATATAAACTTGAGTTGCCTGATTTCCTTTCCACTGGGGCTCGCCCAGTGGCTAGGAAAGGTCTTCGTAAGATGATTGGGACTTCAAAGTCAACTTCACAATCCAACATCATAAAGTCTGCGGGGAATATGAACTTGTCAACCTTGATGAGGATGTCATATAGTATCCCACAGGCTTCTTTATCGTGTGGTCAACCATCAACAGTCTCACACAATGCCCTTGCAAACTCAACATTACCTATGGTGAATGCTCCAGGGTCTTCACGTTTCTGCACCAAGGACCTAGTCAAAATCATACTGCAATGTTGATGCTCTTGTGAGAGCTCCTGACTCATACTACATTTTTTTTGCAACTAGATCCTTCATAAACTTCGCATACCCGGGCATCTTTTCTAATGCTTTAATAAACGGGATATTTATCTAGAGCCATTTTAACTTGGAGAGAAAGTGTTTGAACTTACCTTTCTTTTCCTTTTTCTTGATTCCTTGAGGGAAGGGAGGAGGAGGTCTAGGAATGGGTCTTAAATGTTTTGGCATTGCATCACTTTCCCCGTCCTCTACATGAACTTCCCAAGTCTCAGTTTCCTTGCTCTCGGTAATCTTCTCACGAGCATCATCATCATCTACTGCATCGGAGGATCAATGGTCTGCTTTTCATCACATGTCATGACTTCCATAAACTAAAAACAAAATACAATCTGTCCTTGATTTGATTTTGTTGATTAGACACGAACATCTTCATTGAATCCTGTTAATTATCCTCTTTTCATATTCATTACCTCTTTGATTCGATAAGTAATACTAGGAAGGTTCTAACATAGGCCTTTTATTAAAAAATAGTTAAAGAGAAGAGAAATAACTAATACATTCTTATACACCCTCCAAGCATTACAAGATATCCAATTTTACCTCATTAGTTTTTCATGGTTCCCACAACCCTAGTTGTAGATTTAGCTACTCATGATCAGTGTAGATGCAAGAATTATAAAGTAGAATAACATAATTCAACACTTACACAAAGGAATTGATGAACAAGAAATTCAACTTTTCAAATAGAAATCAAAATATGAATCAAGAACACCAAAAGTTATTTTTTTCTCTCTAAAACTACTAAAAAAACTATGAACTGGTATGAAATCTCTGGAAACTTAATGAAAAATAACCTAGAAACCTATTTATAATGTCTAAAATACAAAACCAAAATAGAATAGGAAAACTATGTTGGCACATTCCTCTGGCAGGTTCACGACTCATACTCCAATCCACGACTTGTGTGTCTGGTTTTGTGGTCCTCAATGTAAATCTTGAGATATCTTCTATGATACCTTTCCACGGGCCGTGTAACATTCTACGACCCGTGAAGCGTTTCGTCTGATGGAATTTTAGAACTTCTCTAGTTTTTGATCCTCAGGGCATGACTACACTCTACGACTCGTGAATAGATCTACGACTTGTCTTCCTGCTCGTAGAGTCACATTCAGAAACTTCACCCTATACTGGAAATTGCTACAACACCCCATCTACGACTCATGAACTATTCCATAACCCGTGAAGGGTTCTGTGGATCACCAAAAATTGTTGCTTCAACATACTTTTCCCAAAACTATACCAATACTAAAATCCTGCAACACAAACATAAAAACACATCAAATCTACTATTATCACATTGAGAAAAAACAAAATTCTAAGTTTTGAGCATCAGAAGTGCTGTATTTTTGCAGCACATCAAGTATATAGCTTTAGTATCATAAAATCCATTATAATATAAACCCCAATGGGTATCCATGCATAATCAAATCAATACGTGATGAGTTCAAACTTATATCATGTTTATAATGCATAATAAGAATTACCCATAAAGTATTCAATCTTAAAATTGTGAAATTTGATTAAAAGAAGGATTGGGCTTCATGGGTGAAAAAATTCCCATGAATGAAACCCACATACTTTAAACTTGAAGTTTCTTGAAGGAAACTTGGGAAGACTTGTGGGCTTCACTTAAATCCTTGAAATCTAAAGAGTGTTCTTGAGAGTTTGAATTTAGTTGAGGAATTTGATAAAGATTAGAGAGGATTTTAGGAGGGTTTTTGAGAGATTTAGGGCTTAAAATGGCTGAATAATGAAGGAATTCCTTCTTAAGGGTGCTGGTTATTACCCAATTTCCCTTAGCTGAAATTAGAGAAGTTCAGAATTTTTGACCTATGGTGAGCCAAGTGCACAATGCGGACTTGTCACAGTGTAGGTCATGTTTGCACGAAGAAACATTTTCCCCTGTTTTGGCCTAGGAATTTAGGCCATTTTTGTACTATAGGGGACCAAGTCCGCGATGCGGATTGGTCGCGTACCCTACTGTATTATCCCCGAATCTCCCAAAAAATTATTTTTTGATACAGTCACCTAAAAATCAAAGGCCACTCCTTTTCTACATAATTGTTCCCCCTGAAAAAGAATACAAAGTCGGATTTGTGAAATCACGCACAAATTTAAGGTATTCAAGAAATATACTATGGGGCATTTTTTTGAGTCGCGTAGGAGGTGTTACAGTATCTCTCCCTTGGGAACATTCATCCCCGAATGTAAAGGAAGCATCCTTTTAGAAGATACATTAGGCAAATTTCAACCCACATGAATGTATCAATTAAACTTAAACATTATTGTCATGAAAATTTCAAACTTATGCATAAAATAGTTCATCAAAACTTGCCACCATGAACATGTATGTAACACCTCATATTTTCCAAATGCTAGTACTATTTATATAACACTTGATGCAGCCTTGCGATGTTGGTGGTGGACTAAGTTTTTCCTATGAATGGGG
>JBCEWC010010153.1:0-17954 GCA_038996855.1 Solanum aculeatissimum | reverse complement strand
TGTTCAAACAACACAACAAGAAAAGAGATATAGAAAACTGAATATAAAGAAAGATTCGCTGCAACTCCACCATTTTTGTTTTAAAAATATTAATATTTATTCTCCGTATTTCTTGCCATATCCGGTTTTATAACAAATTGTTAATTTTTTAAAATACCACGATGATTACCTTTCTAAATAACAATTTGTAAAGTTCAAGTCCAACAACAATTTCATTCTAAATCAATTTAATTAATTGGAAGTGTTATTAGATGCATCTTAGCAATCAAATACTTCAAAAAATTCCCGTTATTTATAACTCGAGAAACACACCACTTTACCTCCGTGAAAGAAAAAAAATATAAAAATTAAGGAAAAATTGTTCTCATAACAATTCTAATATCTCAAAAAGAAGTATTCATATTATTATCTCAACTCATTTGTTAATATTTTATCAATGTCTTTTATTTAATATATTTATTGTGATTGAATGCCTAGTCTTAATTAGCCATAATTTGTCTGACTTTAAAGAAATTGTTGTTCAATATGTATTATTAAAATATTTGGAACAAAATTTTTTATTGAATAAAATTTTTTTGCAGTAAACAAATCTTTTGTAGAAAAAAATATTTTGTAAAACAAAACTTTATGAAAATAATAATCACAAAAATTCTAACAAATTTTCAAAACTAGTAATGAAAACAAAATTTATAAAGAAAATAAAAAAAGTAAAATTAGCAAGAAGAAAATCGAGCATACTGAATACACAGTGTATCCTTAAGGAAATTATTCCCCTTATATCCTCCCAGGATAGAACAATTTTACTTACCAATGTATCGGTACCTAAAACCACGATATCAACGAACCACTCAATAGCAGTAAAATACACTAGAATTTATTTGAGTAGAAAAATAAAAAGTCAGAAAAACTCATTTAGAAATGATAGGAAAATTCTCTATATATAGAGAACAAAAGGTGTTTAACCACTTGAGAAGGTTATCACTTTTCCAAAAAAGTTATAACTCTTCATTTGTCATTCACACCTTTTAAACGCAACGGAAATTGATTTTAACCTTTAAACATTTCAATTATTATCCTTTATTATGACTCATTAATCATCTTTTATATTGTCTTAAATTTCCTATTGTTGGAGGAAAATTTTCAGCCATTAAATGGTCATTACTGTCTTTTTTTATTATGTGACTTTTAAAATTTTCTCTTAAGTCTATGAAGTTAGATATAAATATATCGCATCACGAAACATGAAAAATAATTTGAAGAAAAGACTCAAGAGATAATAGAGATGATTATAATCATATTGTTTACTAATCAAAAGAAATATTTTCAAACAACAAAAACAATGAAACTTCATCTTTCAAATACTTTTTCTCAATTTAATATTCAAACATTCCTTTTTCTATTTCAACTAAATATTTTCCAAATGCCATTTATGTACTTCACATTTTAATTTACTTTAGAATTAATTTGCATATTGATAACAAACCTATGGTAAAGATAGTATCCATTATATTTTCAAATCAGAAGAAAAAATTATGAAAGTTGAGATGGCCGAGTTGGTCTAAGGCGCCAGATTAAGGTTTTGGTCCGAAAGGGCGTGGGTTCAAATCCCAGATTGATCAAAATTTTAACTTTTTTACCAAAACTTTTAATTAGAAATTTCATGTTCGTGCCCTAATATAGAATTGTCATTAATAAAGAGTTGTTTATCATCGAAAATGACTTTCGAAGCGAGTATCGAACATCTATAAGACAATGACAACAACATATGCAGTGAAATATCAATGCTAGAGTTTTAAAAAAAAAATCATCAGATCAAGTAACACATTGAAGCAAATTTAAAAAAAAAGAAAACAAAAGTAAAATAATAAAAAGAAAAGCATATTGAGAGGAAAAAACAGTAACTACTGCAAATTAAAATAATAATCAAAACACAATAAATAAATATGATCGTAAAAATACCAATGTTACACCCTGAAAATTAACAAAGTACTCCTAGACAAGAGAACGCTCGCATAACACATCTTTTCAAAGAAATTTAGCAAATTCGAGGTCGGAATCATAATCAACATGAAATATTGTACGTGAAAATGGTCTTGGTTGAATTTTAGGTCAACCAATCAAAAGATAATTTTTCGGAGCAAAATTGCAAAACTAGAAAGGTACGCGACAGATCCGCATCGCGGACATGCTCCACCATAATTCATTTTTGAGTTTTTTTCATAAAACGCACTGGACAAGTGCGATTTACATAAAATACACATAAAACGCATTTGACAAATGAGATTTATGTGTTATTTTATAAAAAAATAGTTTCTGAACGCGTTTTAAGTTTTTCGTCAAAAAATGAGCTGAAATGGAACAAGTCCACGTCGCGGACTTGCTTCATCACAATACTTGACATTTCGTTTTAAAAGTAAGGACATTCTAGTTTTTTTCCCACCCATTCTAGACTAAAACCCTGTCGTTTTGAAGTCGTTTTCAACCCTATGTCAATTTCTAAGCATGAATTTTCAATTATTTACGCTAATTCATCTTAAGAACTAGGACTAAGGAGAAAAGAGAAGACTAGGGTTCAAGAGATTCAAGACTAATCTTCATTGTTTGATTCTTCAGTCTTCATTCGAGGTATGTCCCTAAAAATTTATTTTCGTACCTAAAATTCCAAGTCTTCAAGTGTCGACCACGCCCAAAGTGTAGGTTCAGAGCGTCACAACCAAATATCAATTGAAAAAAATAAAATCAGCCACCATAACTTACTTAAAAATTCTTTTAGAAACATAAAATTCTTGAAAATTTAATAGTAGTTGAAGTCAAGCCCACACCTCTTGTCAATTTTGGCTTGCATTTGTAATTACTTTTTTGTATTTACTTCTTACTGCCCAATTCCAACGTTGAAATTCATTTTATGTATTTATTTAATTTTTTGTTCGGATTCTGATACTCAAGTTAGATTCTTATTTATATGAATTTACAAGAAAGTATTCTTTTTCGAGATTTTTTCATAATCAGAACTTAAAATTGAAATCTTTGATTAAGAGAGAAACACTTTTATTCGTTGAATCACGTTGAAATTCAATTATTTGTTGAAAACAAAATGAAATAGGGAATTGAATATTTACTTCCTTAAAATATTCCTCCTTTTGTCCTTGAATTAATTCAACTTGGGAATTTAATATTTAATTCCATACCCTTGGTTACTTAAAATAATAATAACAAAACTCACAAGTCACAACTAAAAATAGTTAGAGGAATATAGGTTTTATAATAATTCTAAATTAATAATCAATCTGACAATTTTACTGGCCTCTAGTAGAAATGCAAGGTCTATCGTACATAGTCTTATCTTGTATTTCTATTAAAGATTGTTTTCAAGGTTTGAACTCGTGACCTCCTGATCACATGACAATAACTTTACCAGTTACTAGATTAAAATAAAATAAATAAATATTTTATATTAAAAAAAGTTATTAATCAACACAACATTTTTTTTTCTTTTTATAATAATTACACTTCCTTCTTTGACTAATTGTATGAAGAAAGTTGCTCAAGCTAAGGTCAAGCTTGGCTGTCAACAATATATTATTAACTTGTAATATAATATAATATTTAATTGATGATTAAAAATTTAATTATAAAATTCAATTTAACCAATAAAATTATAAAGCAATAAATTGGTAAAAAGAGATAAAACTTCAAATTAGTGGTTTACAACTTTGACCATTTTATTTAGGCTTATTTCATGTTCTATTTTCAATTCTATATATTATTATTTTTAAGTGGAGAGGAGGAATATGCAATAAGTTTTTTAGTCTAAATTTTAATTATAAAATAAATTTAATATTGTCTAGTTAATAGTTTACTAATTGTATATTTTTATTCTACCATTATTAATAAATTTTAATTTTGATCCTTATAATATCTGATTAAGCATGTTTAACTTTCAATTAACTGAAGTACATATTTCAAAGAGGAATTTTCATATATAGCCACTCAAAAATATCTTAATTGTACTACATAGCTATAGTTTGGGTAATTACATTTCGTAACTATAGTTATATAACAACATTTGTATAATTCGCATAACATTTGTATAATTCTATATACAATTCACAGTTTTTATAGAACGTTTGTATATTTCGGTATACAATTCATGCACAATGTTTGTACAATTCGCAGTGTTTATATATTTTGCTATACAATTTGATTCGCGCAAAGCGTTTGTATAAATCGCGCGAATTATACAAAACTCAAATTGTATTTGCGCACAACATTTGTATAAATCGTGTGTATTATACAAAACTCAAATTGTAATTACAGATAGATGTTTGCTGTGAGCCGTAATTAATTCAAACTATAGCTATGTTAGCTAATTAACTAATATTTATTTGTTTATAAGTGTAATTTTTCCTAAAAATGTGTGTTATTTAGAGTATGCTATTTTTTTTCGTGAAATTGATATTACTCTTCGTTTTAATCACCATTCTATATTTATTTTCTTTTTATTTTAAGGCTGATATATTTAAGTCGAATATGCTAATTTCCCTAAATAGGAATATTAGATTCCATTAGGAATAATCCAATTTTATTGGCAAAAGTTGAAGTTGGGGTCAAGTTTGGCTGTCATTATCTTTTATTAATAAAAATATTTCTATTAATAATAATAAAAAGTGGGGTCTTTTTTTATTATTATCAAATTATTAATTATATTCTTGAAAGTGGATTTGTGCCTAGTGACAAAAAAACAGATATAGATTTGGTATTTTTCCATGAATCTTTTTAAAGTGAAAATTCTCTTTTTTATTTTTTTTGTAAATTTAGTTACTTATTATTATAATAATAGATTATAATAAAGGTGACTTATTAATATATTAATTTTTATAGAAATTTATATATTACGTTAGATAGCTAGTTAGGAAGTAAATTGTTTATCGTATAAAATTATTATAATTTTAATTTAATTTGTTATTTAAAAATTCACATAATTAATATTATATATATATATAGGTTATGAAAGAATTAGTACATTATCTTATGCGGATTAAAAGAATAAATAACTAATAATTGTATAACTAATACTTGTATAATTCTAACTAGCTTTCAAACGATCCTGATTAAGCTTCTAATTTTAAAAAATATTTTCTTTAACAAAACAAACTCGGTAAAAAAAAAGGACTTTCACCTTTCACTCTCATAACTACACACCCAACCACCAACTCCCCCCACCCCAACCCCATCCCCATCTCTCAAAACATCTTGTTTTCTTTGCGAAATTTTTTAAATCGTAAATGTATTTAATTAGAACGATCCTCCTCCTCATAATTTTTTATGTGATTTTACTTCTTTAAATTGTAATACCTTTTAAATAAAATTCTAACTTCGTCATTGCCCATCCCGCCCCTTCTCCCCACTACAATACCCACATCACCCTACTCCATCCCACCCCCCTCCCCACTACAACACCCACATCACTCTACTCTATCCATTTATATTGTTTCAATTTTTTTTTATTTTGTCCGATATCTATATTGGAGTTCAACTATATTCATATTGGAGTTCAACTATATCTAAATTCGTGCTGTATAGGGCTCTATTTGAAGAAATATTGCATACGAAGGAACTCGAGACCTCTAATTAAGGGAAGCCGCATCCTTTTGATATACGCAAATAATTTTTTACAATAATATTTTTTATTGTGTATTTTTATTAAAAAATATTATTTTCCACATGTCTGCAGAACTATATATTTTTATTTATTTTCTTGTCAAGTCTGCGGTACATCAAAATGGAAAATTTTTCTCAGTTTCACTGTAGGCACACCAACATACTAGTATAAATATATGTGAAGCCCGTTCAGCACAAATCATCACTCTCCGTTCTCTCTACTGCAAAACGGAAAAAGTGTAAGTGTGTGTGCGCGTTAGCCGGCGGTAACTTCGATCTGTTCCGTATAACACCGACTCGGAGAAGAAAGAGTATCTCTCTGTGTGTGTGTGTGTTCGCCGGCCGTTAGTTCGATCTGTTCAGTTTAATACTGTTTTAAGTAATAGTCGGACGGAGAGAAGAAATCGGAAAATGGCAGCTCAACCGAAGAATGTCGGAATTCTCGCCTTCGAGATTTACTTCCCTCCTACTTGCCTACAGCAGGTATTTTTTTTTCTCTAGATCGATCGATCGGCGCACACACTGTGAAACTAATACCCTGTTTGGCCAAGTTTTTGAGCTGTTTAGTCAAATTTTAGGAGAAAAAAACTCAAAGTTATTTTTCGAAGCTAAAAAAAAGAAAAAACTCAGATAGCAGTAGTAATTTTTTTGAGAAAAAAAATAAAATTAGAAACAATTTTTAAAAGTTTAGAATTATTTTTTCAGTTAGCTAATGGAAAATGAAAATAGTTTTTTTTTCCCTCCCACATTTTGGTTTTTTTTTTTTCTTTTTCTCGAATTCATAATTTTAGGATTGAAGGTGTGCGATGCTTATTAGCGAAACAACTCTCCTTTATCCCAAAAAGTGAAAATAGTACTTTTCAAAATAAGCAATTTTTGAATTTCGGCTGAATAGATTATAAATTTGATCATAGATATGTATGGTTAATCTAAGTTGCTCGGACTCTTCAAAAATGTTATCGCATTCATGTTGAATCTTTAAAAAATATATTATTTTTGGAAACGCATTCTTTGACATTTTTGAAAAGTTGGAGCAACGTAGTTGTGAATCACTTTGATTACTAAATACTTAGTCTATTTTTGGTGTTTTAATTAGATGTGGTTATAAGTAGAGGATGATAGATATGTGTATTAATTACTTTGATTACTTGAATGATTAGCATATTATTAGGTGGGGAGAGAGAGAGAAATATAGACTTACTCCTAGCGCGTGGTTGGATTTTTAATTTCTGTCCCTTTCTGATATGGAATTTTCTTTTCTTTTTTGTTTTTTTTCTAGAAAACAAATTGGAATATATATTTTTTATTTGTTATTTCTGTCCAAAAAAGTTTCATTCTTTTTGTGCCAATTTACGTGACACTAGTTGATTTGACACAAATTTAAAAAAAATGAAGTCTTTTGAAACTTTTGATCTAAAAGAAATATTACATATTTGTGTAACAGAGTAAAAGAGTTGTTTCTAATTATTGAAAAATGACTCAAATAAATTGGGACATATAAAGTAGTATTCTCTTTGTACATAATAGTATTACTCCTATTTGAGGAGTTAAATGATGTTCCAAACATCTGAGGAATTATTTTAATTATAAGTAATTGTGATTTGTATTACTTTTAATAATTATAAAAAATACAAGTTTAAGGCAATTAAATTCTGATCACTTGCAAAAATAAATTCATTGTATTGCAATATATAGGAAGCATTAGAGGCTCATGATGGAGCAAGCAAAGGGAAATACACAATTGGTCTTGGACAGGATTGCATGGGCTTTTGCACTGAGGTGGAAGATGTTATATCAATGAGGTATGCATCCTTTCTCAGGAAATTACACTGCGTAAATAGGTCAATTTTTTTTATGTAGATATATTATATGTTGAGTTCTCTTGGCTTCTTAGCGTGTTTACTTCTTAATATTCTGAAGAATGTAGTTTGAAGGTGTTGGTAATTTCTTATGCTAGATGAACAGCAAAATAAATTTAACTTGTTCTTTTTGTCGCTATACTCTCTTCTAATTAAACTGTTCATGTTCAGTTTGACAGCTGTTACTTCCCTTCTGGAAAAGTATGCTGTTGATCCTAAGCAAATTGGTCGTCTGGAGGTTGGAAGTGAGACAGTAATTGATAAGAGCAAATCTATCAAGACATTCCTGATGCAAATATTTGAGGTACTGACTCGCCTGGTCTAGCAATGCTTGTCTAGTAAATTGTCTATAATAACTTGTTACTTGGATCCTTCAAAATTATCATTGGGCGTGAGTTAGATCCTCCAAAAGTACTGCATTTTTGGAGGATCCGAGCGACATAGATCATGGCACATTCAAATGTGTAATCCTAAACTTCTTGTGCCTCCTAAGTAAATCGATTGATCCATCAAAGTGAAAACGAGATAGCTAGAGATTTACTCACTGCAAACTAGCTCAAGATGTTGAATATATCTTGCAGCCAAGTACTAGGAAAGAGATTTGAAATATTGGAATCAACCTTTTATGCGTGAAATATGCTGTAATGTTATGTTAGGCCCTGAATTCACTTGCTCATGCAGTTCGTTAAATAATGAGTTTATTGTATGTTGTAGAACATCCTTAAAAATGATTGTGTGCATCTATTTTGTTTGTCTCTTGTGACCTTTGACTTCACAAGCAGAGGTTTGCATTATGACTAACACAAATTTTGTTCAACAAAAACTTATCCTGTTTCCTTGATGTGTCAAACAAGCAGAAATGTGGAAATACTGACATTGAAGGAGTCGACTCAACTAATGCATGTTACGGGGGAACTGCTGCATTGTTCAACTGTGTGAATTGGGTCGAGAGCTCTTCATGGGATGGGCGCTATGGACTTGTCATATGCACTGATAGTGCGGTATGTGCACCACATTCATAATATTTTATACCGCGTGTGTGTTGTCTTTTAAAATATCGAGTATGCATTGCTCATTTTGGCACTTATTTGTGAGCATCTGCATGATAAACACTCATTTGGGAGCTTTTTTTGACAGGTCTATGCTGAGGGAGCTGCTCGGCCTACTGGAGGGGCTGCAGCAATTGCTATGCTAGTCGGGCCAGATGCTCCTATTGTATTTGAAAGCAAGATTAGGGCTAGCCATATGGCCCATGTCTATGATTTTTACAAGCCCATCCTCGACAGTGAATATCCAGTAATTCTCTTAGGCCACTGCAACTGTTAATCATCCATTTTTCACAAGAATGCTTTGATATGTTGTTTACTGGACAAAATTTAAAAGAAATATATAGGAAATTGTTTGAGATTGGTATATGAATTTCCATCTGTGCTCTATATAATGGTAGTTGTTGGTTTGCAGGTGGTTGATGGCAAGCTTTCACAAACTTGTTATCTTATGGCACTTGATTCTTGCTACAAGAGCTTATGCAACAAGTAAGTTGCCGGTTGTGCACACCTTCTAATATTCCGAAAGAACCTCTTTATTATCTTCTTTAGTAACCTCCTTTTTCACATTCTAGATACGAAAAATTAGAAGGCAAGCAGTTTTCGATTGATGATGCAGCCTATTTTGTTTTCCATTCACCATACAACAAGGTACTTTACAGATCTGATACGGAATTTTGATCTTTTTTCTTCTACAAATGACGTGATGATAAGGATTACCTGAACGTTTTATTTAATGCTGCAGCTTGTACAGAAGAGCACTGCTCGATTGATGTTCAATGACTTTTCAAGAAATGCCAGGTGTGTTGCAAATATCCTGTATTAAAGGAATCACTTTTTATTTTATATGTGGAATTCAGATGGCTTATCTTCTTTGATTTTGCATTTGCAGTTCCATTGATGAGTCTATTAAAGAAAAGCTGGCACCATTTTCACCCCTAACTGGTGATGAAAGTTATCAAAACCGTGATCTTGAGAAGGTCCATACAAAATGCTTTTTCATATATTCATTGATTTCCAAGAAATTTAGTTTTTGTCTGTTCAAATGTTTCGTGCTGATCTCCCTGTATTTGTTTAAAATGTCAGAAATTAAGCATTAAGTAGTTTGAGTTGCTCTAACAATTATAATCTTGCATGTTCAGACATCCTGGCAAGTGGCGAAACCATTTTATGACGAGAAGGTGAAACCGTCCACATTAGTACCAAAACAAGTTGGCAACATGTACACTGCGTCTCTCTATGCTGCTTTTACATCCCTCCTTCACAATAAGCACAGTTCATTGGTAATTATGAGCTACTTCTTTTCCTTTTGCCCTGTTTCTTGTTATAATCTATCGTGTTTCTAATAATTTCAAATGATTTTGTCAACTCAGGCTGGACAGCGGGTAGTCCTGTTCTCTTATGGAAGTGGATTGACTGCAACAATGTTCTCGCTAAAGCTTCACGAAGGTCAACATCCTTTTAGCTTGTCAAACATCGCATCTGTGATGAATATTGAAGAGAAATTGAAGTCGAGGCATGAGGTATGCTAAGAGTGTTTTTATATTTTAGTCGTGGACGTTGAACTCCTTACCAACTCTGTTCTAGTTCATAACCATCTTTGACAAATGACTTTTCTGCAGTTCACTCCTGAAAATTTCATCGAAACGCTGAAAATAATGGAGCACAGGTACGGTGGTAAGGACTTTGTGACAAGCAAGGATTGCAGCCTTCTAGCTCCAGGTACCTACTACCTCACAGAAGTCGATTCGAAGTACCGAAGATTCTATGCTAAGAAATGTGCTGAGAATGGACTTGCTAATGGTCACTAAAGATAATCCTAGCATGATGTAACTTCCATAAAATTGGCTTGTACTCTTTTAATTATTGCTTTCACATAGAGGAGAATAATTACTTCAAAATAACATATAGTTTCTTTCATGATATTTCAATTTCTCTCTACTTTCCAACAAATTCTATGTTTCTTGTGTTCATCAATGTAATGTAGTCTATATATATGAATGAAATTCATTGAGCAAATTTTCTGAACTGTGCCTGGACCAAATCAACTATAGTTTGATATCGGCTATATGAATCCACTGCATCATTTCCTTCTGTGTAGGAATGTCTCAACGTTCCAACGAATTCATCATTCAAAGGATTCACCATGTTAGACTATGTTTTGTGAAGCTCATATATGTAGAGTTCATATGTTTCCTTCACCCATATTTCAACTTATAGTTGAAGAACGAGGCGATCAAGAAAGTCGTGGGCCCTCATAGTACCCACAATGCAACATTGGAATCTATAAGAGTTATTCTGTATTGCAGGTCAAGATATAGAACTTCTTTACACTGTCAGTATACAGAACATAAACTCATACAATAATAATAATAATCCTTAAAACTAAATAATATAGTAATTCTTTCACCAATGAAATATCAACTATTACAAGATCAAATCGCGAAATAAAACTCTGAGAAATAAGTCTTTAAAAAATCAAGAATAAATGTTTGAGAAGTCCAAAAAACCAAAGGACTAAAGGGAAGTTATTAGTGGAAGTTGACATTGGCTTGATAAGTCATTCCTACTTGCCAATTAGAAGGTGCAACATTAGTAGCTATAATTGTTTCATGAGATGTGTAAGAAGTGACCTTAAAAGAAAGTGCTTGGCCACTTAGAGTTGCAAATGCTTGATATGAAGCTCCCCAATTATGGCTCATAGGTAACCAACTTGTTTTAGTTCCTTTCACCCACATACTTGCAATATCTCCACTTCCACCAACATTCATCACATATACCAATAACCAATAGCCATTTCCTTGGAAACTAAACTTGATTCCACCTTTTTTAACACAAGGTACCCTACAACCATGAAAGTAATGGTACATATTAGAGGTTGTAACTAGTAAATACTGGGTGGAGTAGTCGAGGTGCACACAGTTGGTTCTATCATTATTATTTTTAATTAAAAAAATTATATTAGGTATAACGTATTTTGACACCTCAACTTGGTCTCAACTGACAACTAAACACTCCAACTCATCTCTATGATGTTTCATGGACACCCAACTCTGAGGTGTCTAGATGATCATTTTGTAAGTTGAGGTGTTCAACTGACAGAATGGAGTCTAGTTGAGGTATCTACTAGATATTCATACTCAAAGTTAAGAGTGCTTACGTGCCTGCTAAGGCCAAGGTTATTATGCCGCGACTATTAAATGTTCAAACAAAAAACAAATCATTTACCTTCGATAAGAAACAGGTACAATTCCAGCCTTCCATTGAGCAATTTTCATGAAAGAAGGTTTAGCCATATCAAAATGTGTTCTAGGTGGATTACACCAACCACCATTGTTACTGTCTTGTGCCTGATTTGGTGGACAAAGATTTGTTGCTGTCACTGTCACAATTGTTGAATAGCAAGAATCTGACTGCACACATTTTATTTGGTAACATTGTCCACATGCAAATCCCTTGCTGTATAATGCTGAGCTCAATGCTGCTGTATCTGTTCCATAACCTGAATCAAATAAATTCCCATATCCACAAGCTCCACCTACAAAAAAATTTCACATTATTAGTCTGTTTTAATCTGTTGTAGTAGGTAATCTATCTTATTTCGCATGTTCATCACAAGAAGATTTTAATCTTTCATGGTTCTTTTGAGCCGAGGATCTATCAGAATGACTCCCTTTATCTTTTCAAAATAGGGTAAGGCATGCACATATTCTACCTTCACTGCACCCCACTTGCAGAATTATACTGAATTTGTTGGTATTTTGTTTTGTAGTAGTTAATATGTCTTATTTTGTACGTTGGTGCTATATTTCTTGGAGTCTTCAAAAATGCGTGATGTTTTAGATTCGTCTAGTAGGTCTAGCAAATTGAAGTAAGAGTTTTAAGTTATACGTACTGACAGCATAAAAAGAGTATTTACACCAATCACGTCATTTATTAGGTAATTACAATATTTACACAACTAATCAAATCAATAAAGATTAGTCCTATAAATCAAGTCACTTGAATATGAAACATCATAACAACGAATATAAATCAAAATAGTTAGTCGATTAAGTAAACGCACCCATTGTAGCAGAAGCAGTCTCATCGCCATAGAACGTGGCATGAGCAAGCTTCCAAGGTGTCGCTTGGAAGCCGCTAGGGGTGCCATAGCCTCCGCCCCTAGCTCGATCGACGAATGCTAGTGTTGCAACCACCAAGAATATTGTCAAGCTCCATCTATGGTGGAAAGAAGCCATGAAAATTTTAGCTTACTCTAAAGAAAAAAATTGTAATGGCTTATTTGATTTTGTAAAGATAGGCCTTAATATATAGTTTGTTTTTGATAAATAATGTTACAAAAATATGTACATTTCGTGCCATCACGAACATTGTAAACTTTATATTAGTCAACTTTGGTATTTGGAAATTAATTATGGTTTAGATTAAACGTGCTGGCAGGTTATAAACTAACTTGGTGTACAATACTGTTTAAAAAATGGAACCAAAATCTTAGTTTAATTTTTTTTTTTAATCTTGTTAATAATAAAATAATAATATATTTGTAATTCTACGAGTGAAGATTGGAGAGGATATAGGAGGTAACAGATTTAATCCTTATTTTGTGGGATAGAGAGGTTATTTCTGATAGACTGGCGGTTCAACAGAATATTGACATGATAAAAACTAAATCATTATCTTACTTAAGTTACTATAATCAAACTTAAAAAAAATCGATAATGTTAGGTGATGTGGGTTGTTTAATTGAACGACATGTGTCATATCTTGTATTTGAAATGTAACAACTTTTCTTGAGATTAGAGATGTAAGGTATATAAGTAAGCATGTCATTACCAACTAATGACGTGTTTTAAAATCGTATGAGCGTAGGCTCAAAGCGAACAATATCACTAGCGGGTTTGATTGTTACAAGAAAATCAAGAATTTGGCTTATAAAACCGGATGTGTAAGTTGTTTAGTGGTTAGTGGCATGAATGGACCAAATGTGTCGCGAAAGTGTCATTATGATAGTTCAATGACATATTTGAGCTTTTTCTCGGAATAAAGTTGTTAATTTTCTTTTTTATTGATATACTTATAGACACACACATTACATTATATATCATATTCACACAATACAAGTTGCAAATCATTCACAAATTCAACAGTGAACTTGTTTTTCATTTTCACAAACTGGCATCATATGGTCTCTCTTCCATCCAACTTTTGTTAAGAACAAATCAATTGTGCAGATTTCTCCACATATAAAATCATCCTGCAAATTGCAAGAAATCAGTAAACGCGAGGGGTGGATCTACAGATCATGTATTTGTGTTATGAAATTCACGTAATATGTATAAATAATCTATTCAGAACTCAATAAACAAAAAGGGTTGTTGTCCGGAACCCATAAGTTAAAGTCCATCTATCTTTATTACTCGGACTCTCCAAAACTGTTGAAGCACCTGTAGCAGATCCTTCAAAAATGCAGTGTTCGAGCAACATAGGTAATAATAGGTGAAGCGGCTAGGTACCTCGAATCATGCACTACTTCCTTCAGGCAATGTGATCAAACGCGTGTCTGAATCATAGACCAAGTCCGTCCCACAACTGCAAAAGATTATGCTGATGACGACTACACTGTGAATAGATCATGACAAACACTGAAAACTTGAGTGTTATCGACTTACCCTGAGCATTTTACGTTGTTGCTGGAACCTCCATTGGATACCGATAATATTGTACCAAAGAAGGAAGTGTTCTCTGTTCCACAATTCGGACAGGGGCCCTGTAGATTGAGCTTATTGTATGTTAAAGTCGAAAACATAGCTTATAAGATAATACAACGTATAACGCCTAAAATGCTTATGAAATATTACCTTTAAGATCAGAAAATCTTTAACAATGGCGTTTGTGATGGTAAAGGATAGCCATAATATGAAGGGTAAAGCAGCAAACCAGGTGAAAATGAAACTGAAAGGCTCTGGAAGCTACAAATCGAAAAATTATATCATTACAAAGTCTAATGAATACTCTGATCTTTCATCTAGTTAGTTATGTTGCTCGGACATTCCAAAAATGATGCCATAGTCGTATTTTTGGAGGATTCAACACACACATAGCGTTATCTTTGAAGAGTTTGATACCATAGGGATGAAAATAAAGAACAAATATAGGTAACAAGGCTTACCTCCAAAAGATAAGTGATCTCGAACCCAGTTAAATCGTCTAGGAAGAAAAACCTAGCAAGAATGTGTGGTATCATCAGTTGTTATGTGTTTTTAACATCGTCAAACAGAACAAGTGTAACGTAATGCTCAAATAAATCGAAACTTATAATGCTGAAAGAGAGTTAAGTACTACTCACAATCCAAGAGCAATGACAGCAGCAGGGACATTTAACAAGAACATCTTGAGATAATCAACAGAAAGGTCACTATAAACCTGCACGAAGTAAAATCCATCAACTCGTTGACATCATGCATAGATGTAAGACGGAGAACAAGCATTTCCTCAAGAGTACGACATGAAAGATGAATATGAATCATAATACTAGTAAATCCAGGCGTTCATCGAGCAGAGAAGTACAAACCTTTCTACTTCGAAGACTGCACCTTGGACCCTCAACGACAATATCACTGCCATCCCTCTGCAAAATTAAAAGATGTCAATACAGGCAAGACCACGGAACCATTTGTACAGATCTATATCCAAACGCCTACTACATAAGACCGAGATATTATAAGAAAAACGAAAGCAAAAGTAAGAAGTAGTTGCTTTCTTTTAAACTGCAATCAAAAATAATTATGTTAATGTCCAAGTACCTTAAGTTTCATCTTCAGCTCGTCGAACTCTTTATCAGTCATAATTGGATTTCCAGATACATAAGCCATAGAAGCTTCCAGAAACCTCTGTTCATCGGGGCCTGCATTGTGAGAAATCGTTATTACTATACCTATTTTAAGTCCCGATCAGGCAAAAATACGAAGACCAGATCATCATTTAGACAATGTGTAAAAGAGAAACTCTTAACCATACTTAGCATGACAACACTGCTCCCTTCCCACATTAGTTCTTCCTTAAGGTTATCGAATTCCTCATTGGACATGATGGCCTTTCCTTCATAATAGAACGACTGTGGTACAACGCCAGGAAAGAATGCAGTTAATAATATTAGAAGACAAAAGAAAACAATCAGCAAATAAGAGATTGTAGATGCTTCAGTACTTGTAGTGCTTGAAGAAACTCTTGCTCCATTTCCCCGAGAGACTTCTTTCCTTTACCGTCAATGCTACAGTACTGCAAAATTTTACTGTCTTCAAGCTCATCCTCCTTAAGCTGACCTGAAAGCAAACGTGAGAACCTCAAATAATGTGGTAAACCATAAAAAGAACTCAGGGAGGAGGAGATGAAGAAAATCACTCAAACAGAAAACAGATAGAGGAATAACGAAATCTTTTTCAGTTTGTATGCCTATGTGAGCTTCACATACAAGGCCCCAAAATCCAGATAGAGTATGAGGGCGAAAAAATCATTTTCTGCTTGATGTCGCTTACTAGATTTCTCATTTGTTACTTTCCTGTCTTGGGTGGGAGGGAGATAAGGATATCTCGTCTCAACAATGAATCAAATGGAGCAGATATGGTCCGGTAGTCCCTTGTTCCCTCTATCAGTTATGTTCTTTATATCTCGTCTAGCAGAAACTAATCGAGCTTCGTTTGATCTCCCAGAAGCAGAAACTGAATCATGAAATCCGGAGGGAAGTGGGGTAAATGGCCGATACTACCAGAAGGAATCCTCTTTGGATAATAGGTACTATTGTATCATATTGATGGCCAACCTACAAATGATAGTCTAATTGACGACCGGTAGCTAAACCAGAAGTAAATACACAAACTAGCTGAAGGGAATTTCAACATCTCTTATATATACAATTTTTATTTTTTAACCACGTATAAATAACATAATTTTTTACCAAAGGAGGTCAGGATGAAACCCCCCAGCTCACCACATGCTGGCTGCACTCCTGTTTGATGAATAGTCTAGCTAGCACTTTCTTTGACATGCTTAGTGTTAAAAGTGAAAAAAATTCCATATTGTTGATTAACGAGACGAGTGGTCTCCTTATATGAACTTAAGCCATAACCGTCAGTATACATAACTTAAACTCTTCGTAACAAAAACGAAACTTTGATTTAAAACAAAAGCATAAAGAAAGAAAAACAGAATACACAGATGATAATAACTCACTAATTTACCTGGCTGATCAGTAGTGGCCTTAGGAGTAAGAACCAATAGCGTTCGTCGAATCGATAACTTTCTTCTACTAAAATTAATCAATTGAACCTTCGAACTCAAACTGGATCTTTTTCTATAAGGGGCATGAAAAAGGTGAGTACTTGTTGCTACTGCACTGAACCCAATTTTGGTGGCCATTTGTGGTGGCGACGGTGGTGGTGGAGATGGAGGGAATGTAGAAATGAATATTGCATTTGTGAAAAAAAATCTTGAAAGTTGGCAATTTGATGGGGTTTTGGTAAAGAAGAAGATAAGGTTATGGGATAAATGTGTGGAGGGTATTCAAAACGCTCGGATAAACTCGTTCCTATGCAATAACTCGTAAATCACAAAAAATGTATAAATTACATTAGAATTGTTGTTATATGACGAGCTCAACTAGAAAAACATTGAGAGAAAAGTTCGATTTGTGATCTTTCCCCGTTTGTTGCATAAACTCAGTCACCTTTACGAGTAAATTGAATTTTTTTTGTCTTTGATAAAATTCAAGAAAATTAATTTCCATTTTTTAGCAGTTTTTTTTATGTAACAGAATCTGCCAAGTCATCTTCTTGATGTTGTCGAGAATCTAGGATCCTACATTTGGTTGACACGTGGGTGCTTGTTGTTTTCCTATATTTGCCACGTCAGATTGTTCTATCAAGGTCATATGTCCAATTTTTGGCATAGACAAGTAGACGCTTCAACTATTCAAAAGTTGAACGAGTAGTTACACGTATGCTATATGGCATCGTACATGATAGTTTTGTATTTTACATGACAACCTCCATGTATAATGCTACATGAGATGTGTGTGTCTATTTGTTTAATTTTTGAATAATTTAAGTGTCTATTTGTGCTTAAGTCACAAATATTAAATGAGGCTACGTTAAAAGGCACCAATTTTGTAGCATCGTATTCCAACTTAAAGCCAAGTCTTATAATCTTGTCTCTAGCTTTTCATTTAACTTATCACTTAGAAAGCAGATAAAAAGAAGAATTTGCGATAATAACAACAAGAAATAATGAAATAAATGATACTCCCTCCGTCTAACTTTACTTGGCCCCTATTGACTTGACACAGGGATTAAGAAGTAGTAAATGATAGGGGTAATTTTACCAAATCACC
>JBCEWC010010152.1:0-17955 GCA_038996855.1 Solanum aculeatissimum | reverse complement strand
TTTAGCTATCTTGAAGGCTATATATCATTACTTCTTCAATCATGGGGTAATTCCATATCCTTATTCAAAATATTTTATTGATTACATCGAGGCTGCAATTCCCAACTTGAAATTCCGTGGCAAGCTATTGGAGGCTAAGATTGATATGTTACAAAATTACTTCTTAACTGTTTTGGAAATGGCTGGAGGATACAATCCGGACATAATCCATCCTCTTTATCGTGAGATTTTCAAGTTGTCTTTTGGTTTATGGGGTTGATTCCGGAGACTATTGTCAAGTTGACAAAGAGATACACGAAACCAATGACTATTAGAAAAACTGGAGTTGTTGATCCTTTCTTAGTTTTTAAGATCCAAGTCTTGGTAGCAGCATTTTTGAATTGTTCATGCTTTTGGTTGTATTTTTCAGTTCAGCTGAAAATTTACTGTGGGATTAGAGATCGTTAAAGGTTATTTTGATTTGATATAAAAATATTTTCTTTTTCCAAGTTTGATATCTTGTCTGCGACTTATAGAATCATCTATGTTAATTAATCCTCTTTTCTTTCAAGGAAGGAAAAAAAATGATGGAATGACATAGTTCAACAAAATCAGTAGATATTAAAAACCAATTTGTGTGAGAGCCTAGAAATTAAGGGTAACACTACTACCCTTATAATCCCACGCATAAGTAAAATTGGAAGAAGCCCATTTAAATAGGCATCCTTAAGCAAATTGCTCTTGTTTTAATTTACATCATCACTGGCTTCATTAGTCTCATTAGAGGATCTTCTATGCCTTTCATAGTGTCTTGCCAATGCTCGTTGTTGTTCTTCATCCTCTTCTCCAATTTCATTCTTAGGCTAAGGCTAAAAGCTAGCTCAAGGGAGGATGACTGTCTAAGCTTTATAAAAAGGACCACCAATGTGGGACTTCTTTTCATTCTCTAAAACCAACTTTGCTTCCCTCCTCAGTATCATCATACACCTGCCGGAAGATGAAGTTACTTTGATAGTCTGAGCATCGGCCTCATTAGCCCGAGGGTCTCGGTTAAGCATATGTGAGCTGAATTCTCTAGAGCCAATCGTTTTGCACTCTAGAAGCCTTCTCAAAAGACGTCCCATGGTACATATCAAGGCAAAAGGAGGATAATACAAAGTAGCAAGATACTCCCGTATATGTTTGATACTCCTGCCGCAAAATAACTTGTGCGCACCTCAATTAATTCACCGTATATGTTTGATACTCCCATTGATACATGTACAAAATAAGTCTATATATCTACCTATGCTTTCGCTGATGAAAAGAAAATCACTTAGCAATTTTAACCTCTTTGAACATTTGGTCTCATTGACCATGAAATTATCTTGAATTGACCCTAGTCCTATTATAAATTTTCACTTAAAAAGAATCTAGTAGTGTAAAAAAATAAATTAAACTTTTGGTTCAGAAAAATTAGTAACCCATTTTGTAAAAAGATAACAACATATACCTTTTTTCCAAATGTGAACTAGTTTTTTTGGTGGTAATCTGAAGGGAGATACATATACTATAGTATTTTAGTAATATATATTACTTTCTTTATTAGCTCCAACATTTGCAAGGAAACAAATATATTAGGGTGAAAAAATTCTATTGGAAGCATCATCCTCAAAAATGGACTCTGCAATATGCGAATTCAAATTTAATTGAATTTCCATACGAGTATCAAAAATCAAATAAAAAATCCTCAAAAAAACCCAAAAAATTAATCTTTTGCCATTAGTTTTTTTGTAAGAATACTTTCAAAGAAACTGAAAAAATGTAAAAGTAAAATACTAATTTTGAATTAGAAGGTAAAATTTAGGTGTCTATATCTATAATTAAAAAATATATATAGCAGTGGAAGTTAAAACCCTTTGTTAGTTTTATTATTATATATAGCCGCGCCTAACTATCTTCTTCAGTATCTTTATATTGGACACAAGTGTGAAGTCTCTACTCATTTTTTACTTCTGATTCTGTCTGCAAAAAATAAAATGTTGCCTGAAGTTCCTGGAAATGGACGTAAGAGATTATCTAATGATGAAGATGAAGATGGTAATGCGAAAAAAAGACGTAGAATTAATGAAGAAGAAGCAGGGCCAATGGAGATTGATGGACAGAATGGAAATGAAGGAGCTGATGGAAAAGAGGATGGAAATCAAGAACCTGAAGCAGCTGATGGAAATCAAGAAAACAACAATGGAGAAGAAGATAAAAAAGAGGAAGAAACAGAGAAAACAGAGGGATCGGGAAGTAACTTCTATCATCAAAATGCTGAACAGAGCGAAACTGGAAATCAAGATTCGGGAAATGAAAGTGGATATGAAGAATCAGGAACTGAAAAGAGCGAAACTGGAAATCAAGATTCAGGAGGAGAAGAAGGCAAAGAAGATGATGGCAACAAAGAAGAAGAAGAAAGAAGAAGAAGAGCTGCTGAAAAAGGGAAACAACCAATGATATGCAGCTTGGTACCCATCGTGCCTGTATTTGGAGAATTCCAACACGGAGAATCATCTGCCGCATATGAGGATCAAAGTTATGGTGATATTGATGATCATCGGGATTTGGCGATTTTAAGATCCATGTGGAATTTCAAGTACAACAATGGGAATCTCCCACATCCTCCATCAGATGAACTACTGAAGTACGTCATGAACTCAATCCCTCATTATAAACTAGTCAAAGAGTATTTAAAGATGAAGATCATGGAATTTGAACAGAATTTCAAGGATCTTATTGAAATGGATGGAGATGATGATCCCTTCATGCTCCGGCAAATTGATAAAGAAGCTTTCGAATTGTGTAAGCGACTATGGGGTAATCAGCCACAGCAACAACATGCGAGTCAGCAGCAACGACTACGTGGTAATCAGCAACAGAATCTAGGGGATAATCAGCAACAGCAACTAGGGGATAATCAGCAACAACTAGGGGTTAATCAGCAACAGCAACTAGGGGATAATGTGCAACAGCTACTAGGGGATAATCAGCTACAGCAACAGAATCTAGGGGATAATGTGCAACAGATAGCATTAAACTATTTGGTATGTTATATTGTTACAATTCTGATACTTTTGAGACAAACTTGATTTTGTGAGTCAATTCAGTTGAAAAAGCTGATATCAGAAAGTAAGTTTTTGGTCAGATTTCAATCCGAATAGAATGCTATTTTTGTCGACTTTGGTTGTTTGGCAAATTTGGAATGTTGAGAAAATTGAAGAGAGATTCTGTTTTTATCTTGATGTATGTAATTAGTCCTGAAAACGTCCTTGTTTTATCTTGACAATGTTGATGTAATCACGAGAAACAAAGAGCAAGAAAAATTGCAGGAAGTGAAAAAAGGAAAATGTCCCAGATATGTTATGAAGCCTTTAAAGTAGATAATCAGATCACCATGACATGGTTTACTTGCATTTTCAGTATCAGAGATCGTGAAAGGTTATGTGGATCTGAAAAGGTTATGCATCACACATTGTTTATACTTTTTTTCTTTTATGTGTGTGATTTAAAAAAGTTTGAACAAATTAACATGGGATATACGTGCAACGCATGTGTTCGACAACTAGTAATAATCTATTGTGTAAAAAACTCATTTTATGAATGAGCTTAAAAAATCTCAACTCAGCCCTGTGTTTGTGTGTCTAAGTGAAATATACCGTCAAATTTAAAGTACTATAATGTAATCTTCCTATGTTTTTGTTGTTTCTAAACATCACTTGCTTCAATCAAAAATCAAAACATGCTACATACTTTGTCTTTGGGATAGATGACCTGATCATCAAATCAGAGTGAATAAAACGTTGCTTTAAACCATATCAATGTATAACAGAAGTCAATAGAATTAGATTTTGACTAAGTGCATGGGTAAAATAGTAATTCAATTTTGAAGTCAGGAGTTTTTTACTTACTATAACATGTTATAGTATGTGATATCATGATGATCTCACAATGATGGCGATGATGATGATGGATGACTATGCTTGAGTGTGTATTATGTTAAGTCAATTTTTACTAGTCATAAATCATGGGAGATGAGTAAATGTCTTACCAAATAATCCTGTGACTTTTATGGTAAGGAAATCTCAAGTAAGATTGAATAAATACAATTAATATTTGACTGATTTTAGTCAAATGAAGAAGCTATAAATCTAACAAGAGAAAGAACCAACTCTTCATTCTCAGTTCCAACATTTTCACGAAGAATCATTATCATGCCTTTAGAACAAAATCAAGAATTTGAAGCTAAGGTTGTTTTATCACCTATTTCCTCTCCTCCACATGATCAATCCAACAACGATCAACAAAATGAAGAATCGCTCACCGTAGGTCTAAAAAATGAGGGAAAAGAAAAGCATCCCATGCCTGAATCCTATGAAATAAAGCCCCCTCTATGAGTCTCCATTTTCCAATCTTATTGAAGCAGGAGAAACATCCGAAAATGAGTATATCATAGTATATCAATTAATAGGTAGATAATAGCAGGAAATAAATGAGGGATTCTCCTAAATTGACTTAAACAGTAGCACATAAATAAAAATAAATAAAAATTGTCAGCAAAATCATATATTCTAAATCAAAGAAATTAGACAATGAAAAGACTTTAAAATCTCCAAATGATTTTAACAAGTTTGAACGGGATACACGTGTGACACACGTGTTCGACAACTAGTAATCTAATAATTCAAAAATCTCAACTCAGCCTTACTAAATTACAAGTTAAGTCAGACCGGTCCAATGGACTTAGCTCATTTCACGACTTTAATATAAGTCAATTTTTATTAGTCATAAATCATGACAAATTAGTAAATGTCTTTATCTCAATGGATCATTTAATGTCTAACCAAATAGATAATCTTGAGATTCAATACAATTAATATTTTAGTGATTTTTGTCATTGTTATTTTTTCATTATCAGATGAAATGAGTATGAGGGCATATTTTATGTTTATTTTGAATATTTTTTGCCAAGAGCAATAATTGAAAGAATGAAATTACTCCATTGTTGACCATTTCTCCTAAAAAGACTATTTTTTTAATGTTGAAATTATCTATTGCTCTCATCAATGAAAAAAGAGTCACTTAGCATTTATAGCTTTTGTTAAGAGTTGAACATTTGTTCATATAATGGCTCATTCAACTTCATTGATTTAATCTGTAATTACTTCACCATAATACAATCGTAAATTGATATTATGAGAGATAATCTAAAATAATATTTAGTACAAATTTTAGTGGTATGAAATAGCTATAAATTTAGCAAGATAGAGAACTATTTCCTCATTCTCAGTTCATTTAAAAAACAAGTAAAAATTCTTCTTATTTTTTTCTTTCAAAAACATTAATAAAAATTCAGAATGATATTTGAAGAAAACTGAAAGGAGAGAATAATGAAGTAGAGTAAGAAAATTCAGAATCTGGTGAACAAGATAATGAATTAATTAATCAAGAAGATAAGAGAAAACTAGAATTAGAGCAAAAATTATGTAGTGAAATTGAGGTTTTAAATTTATCAGAAGAAACCTCCCATCAATATCTAAATCAGAGCAACCCCACAAACCCTTTTGTTTTGCCAGAGGAAATTGTTATTGATATTTTCTTAAAGCTTCCAATGAAATACAAGGACATATAGCCTGATGCTACCAATGGAATCATCAATATTCTAATTCTCCTTCTCCTCCTTAGCAGCAGCGTCCGCCTTTTTGCCAGGCAGTAAAACCTTGTGAATGTTTGGCTTAACACCACCATATGCAATTGTCACATCTCTAAGCAACTTGCTCAGTTCATCATCATTCCGAACAGCCAATTGAATATGCCTGGGACTGATCCGAACCTTCTTGTTATCCCTTGCGGAGTCTCCGGCCAATTCAAGTACCTACAAATAATGACAGATATGTAAAATTCAAATATCACAAACCCTAGAAACTTGACATAACAAAACAATAAAAAAGTAGTCAAATTCACCTACACAACAAGGTACTCAAGAACAACTGCAAGAAACACCGGAGCTCCAGCACCAACACGTTTGGCATACCTCCCAGCTTTCAGATACCTAGCTATACGACCAACTGGAAATTGGAGACCTGCTTTGCTGCTGTGGGAGCAAGACCTTTTTTCTAGCCATTTGTTATTTTCACTGCTGAAAAAAAGAAGAAGCAAGTTTTGTGTGTGTATGTGAATTCCTAAAGTAGTCCTATTTATAGGCTATGGGGATTATAACACAACCATTGAGAAGAGAATACGAGGATTGACCTTGTACGCCGTTGGATCAAAGAGCAAATCAATGGTGGATATTTTAATTTGTTGCCGAAAAAAAAAGAGGTTATGATAAGTTTAATTTGTTGCCAAAAAGGAAAAAGGGTTCTGATCAGTTTTGAATTTGGACAAAAGACTTTTTGCAAGCAATTTTATCTTTGATATTTGGCTTAATAGCCCTTTAAATTTATGAGTAAATTTTGTTTAGACACTTTTAATAATTATTTGTTTCAATTGAATACTTAACCATACGATAAAATGTATATTTTGGACATTTTCAGTTTAAATTTAGAAAATATTTTAAATATTTATTTCATAGATAAGTTAATAATTTAAATATATCATTTACTTTAATTATACACATCATTCTCAATTTGAATAAATTTAAAATTCGGCACATTAAGACTAATTTGTATTATGTTGATAAGTTAATTATTCAAAATATATATATCATTCACCTTAGTCGTCTTTTCTTTTTATATAAATTCATTTACTTTAGTTATACGCATCATTCTCAATTTGAATGTATCTAAAGCTCTATGGCACATTAAGACTAATTTGTATGACGTTTAATTAAAGGAGATGACATATTTTAAGTGGATAGCACGACGGTAATTGAGAAAACAGATGCAAAAGGAAAATATTGAAGGTGTTTAATCACCTTATCATATGTTCAAGTACTTAATTGGAATAAACAATAGTTCAAGTATCCAAATAAAATTTACAGACAAATTTGTGGATAGTCTATGTATTAAACTTTGATTTCTTTTTCCCTATCATTATGTTATTTCCTTTTAAGAAAAGAGAGGATGAAAAAGTAAAACATTAAGTGCGCATTTGACCACATTTTCACAATTTTCACTCCAATTTATTTTTAAAAATTTAAATATAATTTTAGTTTCTAATTATGTCCAAACACAACTTTAATCTTCAAGTATCATTTTCAACTAAAATTAAATACTATTTCTTAAGTTTTAAGTATTAGATCCAATTTTGCTGAGTTTTTTTATTGGCGTAATACATAAATTGGGTTTTAAATTTGGCTTCAAATTTTAACTTTGACCTTTAATTTTCATAGTGCACGAATAGACACTTTAAATATCCAGCACTTCAACAAAAAAACACTTTAATTTCAATACTTCAACAAGTAGGCACTTGTGTACTCTAAAAGTTAAGATGTTTTTTTTGTTAAAGCATTTGTTAAAATTGGAGACAAAACTCCATTGACGACTTGAAGCTGAGCTTCCATTGAAGCTTGAAGAAGAAGAAGAAGAAATCATAGTTTTAACAGCTGAATTAACTAACTCTAACCCTAACTACCTTACAATTAACTGATCCTAATCTGATCAGGAGTATTGTTGCTGAATCGATGTAGTCAAGAGTTTACTTTGCACTTTTCAGTTGATTGGAAAAGACTAATGTATAGGATTAATTAAATGAATTTAATCTATTAGTTACTTAATGCAACTCTTGTGAGCATTTGTCGAATGAAGCAAACATGATATACCTAATTGTTACTCAATTAATAATCTAATTTTTCATGCATCACCAAAGAGAAATGAAGCGTATGCAATATAGTCTTTTAACTGTGCAGATGATTTTAACTGATAATCTATACAAAGTTCATTGCAACTCCTCAATTTCTTCATAGTTTTGGAATAACAAAGAAAAGTTCTTTTCCTGAGTAAGTTTGCATTAATTAGAAATAACTAAGGAATTAAAATGCAAATGTTAGACTTCTAATTCTGCCTTTACGTAAATAAAATATGACTATTTAATTAGATTTTGATTTAGTTTATGAATAAAATCGTGATTCAATTTGAAGTTAGGAGTTTCTCACTTAGTATAATATATGATATCACATGATGATGAAGAAGATAATGTATCGCTATGCTTGAGGATTTTTCTATGTGTTGTAATATGCCATTTAAATTTTTACTAGACAGATTAGTAAATTTCATTTATGTCTATCCACCAAATAATCTTGTGTGGACATTATACATATAATTATGGAAAGAAATATGACTTTTATGGCAAGGAAATTAATATTTTACTGATTTTAGTCAAGTGACGAAGCTATAAGTCTAGTAAGAGAAAGAACAATCTCTTCATTCTCAGTAACAACTCTACTTTTTTTTTATCAGTTTCAACATTTCACAAAGAATCATCATGGCCAATAAGATACCTTTAGAACAAAATCAAGAATTTGAAACTAAAGTTGTTTCATCACCTCTCTCCTCTCCTCCACATGACCAATTCAACAACGATCTACAAAATGAAGAATTGCTAATCGTATGTCCAAAAATTGAGGGGAAAGGAAAGCAACCCATGCCTGAATCCTATGAAATGAATCCCATCAACAAGCCTCCATTTTTCAATCTCGAAGCAGGAGGAACGTCCGAAAATGAGTTGAAAAAACAAGAAGACTATGATTATGATATGGATTTAGCTATCTTGAAGGCTATATATCATTACTACTTCAACCATGGGGTAATTCCATATCCTTATTCAAACTATTTTATCAAATACATCGAGACTTTAATTCCCACCACAAAATTTCGTGGCAAGAAATTGGAGTTGAAGATCCTTATGTTAAGGAAATATTTCTTAACTGTTTTGAAAATGGTTGGAGGATATAATCCTGATATAATCCATCCTCTTTATCGCGAAGCTTTCAGCTTGTCTTTTGGTTTATGGGGTTAATTTCAGAAACTATTTTCAAATTGAAAAAGAGATGGATAAAGCTGATGACAAGTTGAGAAACTGGAGTTTTGAATTGTTTATGCTTTTGCTGGTATTTTTCAGTTTAGTTTAAAATTTATCATGGGATTAGAGATTGTTAAAGGTTATTTTGACTTGATATGAAAATGTTCCCTTTTTCCAAGTTTGATATCTTGTCTCAACTTATAGAATCAGATATGTTAATTAATTAAAGAAATTACAGAATCGAAAGACTTCAAAATCTTCAAATGATAGGGCTGACAATTGTACAAGTATTTGTGTGTCATTTGGTTCTTGTTAGAAGTGAATTATTTATATATTGAAACAAAGATAACTAGTACTATATTTGGTAGTATTTTAGTTACTATGCATAAATTTCAACACACCAATTATGTCGTTTAGTTATAATTCGCGCATAAGTAAAACCCTAGGTCAGGAGATCAGTAATTCCACTTTTCCCTTGGAGTGATTAACTATTGAAAATTTAAATAGAGCCTACATTTAGAACTTATCGTTGTAAATAGAGACAACACCTACTCATGATGTCTATAAAGTTTTGTTAGCCTTATATTCGATTTGCCAACTTTTCATATATTTTTTAATAACGTTGACTACAAGACAATTTTTGCGCACCTCAGCTAATTCACCTATATTTGACACTCCCACCTATACATGTACCCAATAAGTCTATATATTTGTCAATGCTTTCACTAGTGAAAAAATAATTCTTAGCATTTTTTGCCTTTTTCAATATTTGGTCTCCCTGTGACTTAGTCCAACTTCATTGACCACTAAATTACATCTTGACTTCACCATAATCCCGGCATATCAAGAATCTAGTAGCATTAAAAGATTTGACATTTTAGTACATAAAATTGGTCACCCATTTTGAAAAAGATAATTCCATATATATTTTTTTCCAAATGTGAATTATTTTATTTTTTTGGTAATATAATTACTTTTTTTCTCTATGAGCTCAACATTTTTTTTTTTTACTTTTCCTTTTTTTTCTTATAAGCTCCAACATTTTTCCAAAAGAACATCATATCCAAAATGCTACCTAGTAAAGAACTAAAGGGAGAGAATAGTGAAGCAAAGCAAGAAAATTAAGAATCTAATGAACAAAAAACTTGATTTGCTTTGATCTCATTATTGAAATCCTCTCAAGGCTTCGAGTGAAATCTCTCTTGCAGTTCAAGTCTGTTTCAAAAACATGGCTTGCTTTGATATGTAGCCCTAAGTTTGTCAAATTACATATGAATTGGTCAGCTAATAAAGAAGACTACACCAATCATAGACTTATGTTGAGGACTTCTCATCCTAAAAATTAAATCATCTTAAAGGATTGTTCTCTTAAGTCTTTACTTGATGAGCCTGTTATTGAGGAATTGGATATTGATTATCCCATGAAAAACTCCAATAAATATTTGTTGCCTAGGGGTTCTGTAAATGGATTGATTTGTCTTGTTAATATGGCAAGATAAGTATTTCTATGGAACCCAACAATAAGAAATTACAGGAAATTACCCGATTTTAAAACCAAAGTGAGTGATGCTGGCCATTTCATATATAATTTTGGATATGATGAGATCCATGATGATTATAAGGTAGTGCGTATTTTTACCTATATTAGTTGTCAGCGTTATTTTCAAGAGGTTAATATGTATAGTCTAAAGAATGATTCTTGGCAAAGAATTGACTATCATCAGAATAGGATGTGATTAATTGGTTCGGGTAAGTTTGTTAAGGGAAGCTTCCTTGGGCTACTACTGCTCTCTTGGTTATGATAGGGGTTGGAGCATAACTCTTTTGATTTGACCGGTGAGAAATGGAGAAAGATGGAACGACCTTGCTATAGAGAAATGAATGGTATTCTTATGCTGGGAGCGTTGGAAAGTAATCTTTCTATGCTTTCTAATAATCCAACTGCTCAAATAGATGTGTGGGCTATGAAGGAGTATGGGAATAAAGAATCTTAGATAAAATATTTACCATCAATTATACTCTAGATCCCAAGATTATTTTCTTTCTCAATCATTTTGTTTATTAAAAGGTGGTGATTTTTTGGTTATGTTTGAATCAACTTTTATTATATACAATCCAAAGGATAAGTAGATCAAAATTCTCAAATCTCCTAAGTTCAGTAAAGGTCTTACCTTAGAAATCTACATTGAAACTCTAGTTTGTCCCCTTTCACAACAAGAATGAAGGCAACATAGTTCCACCTTACACATTTTGCAAACGAATGTTATATTTGAAAGAGTGTTATTTATGTTGTATACATGTTGTGTTTCACGGTTTCTAGCGCAGCCCGAGGTTCAGGGCCAACTTTCCAGAAAAATTACACCAACTCATCCGTAACGAGCTCGACAAGAGCCCTAGGTAGCCCGGCGGTGCCGCAGGACGCCTGGTAAGATTTAGGGCCACGCAAGCGGAAACAACCAATTTTGATAGTTTTTCGTGGGTGTTAGCCCACAGTTCCTAGCGCTGACTGGGACTCGGGGCCAAATTTCTCAAAAGATTACACCGACCCATCCGTAACGAGCCTAGAAAGAGCCCCAGGTGACACGGTGGCACCGCAGGATGCCTGATAAGATTTTATGGGTCAAGCAATAGGAAATAATCAATTTTGACAATGTTTTGTAGGTGTTAGCCCACGATTCCTGGCGCTACTCGAAGCTCGGGGCTAAATTTCCCAAAAACGACACCGACCCGTCCGTAATGATCCCGGAAAGAGCCCCAAGTGGCCCGGCGGAATCGTAGAATGCCTAATAGAATTTTATGGGCCAAGCAATAGGAAAATGGTAATTTCAATAGTTTTTCATGGGTGTTAGCCCACGGTTCCTAGCGTTTCCTAGGGCTAGGGGCTAACTTTGACGAAATATTATACCGACCCATCTGTAACGAGCCCGACAAGAGCGCTAGGTGGCTCGGAAGCGCCAGAGGACGCCTGGTAGGATTTTATGGGTCAAACAACAGGAAACAGGCGATATCGATAGTTTTTCGTGGGCTAAGCAACAAAAAATTACATCGACGCATCCATAACAAGCCCAGTAGAGCTCGAGGTGGCTCGGCGATGCCGCAGGACTCCTCGTAAAAATTTATAGGACTAGAAAAAGGAAACATGCAATTTCAATAGTTTTTTCTGTGTTAGCCCACGGTTCCTGGCGTTGCCCAGGGATCGGGGAAAACTTTCCTGAAAATTACATTGACCCATCTTTAACGAGTCTGGCAAGAGCTCCAAGTGGCCCGGTGGCGCCACAAGATGCCTGGTAGAATTTTATAGGCCAAGAAAAAGGAAAAAGGAAATTTCAATAGTTTTTCATCAGTGTTAGCCCATGGTTCCTGGCACTACCTATATCTCGGGGACAACTTTCCTAAAATATTATACCAACCCGACCGTAACGAGCCAGACAAGAGCCCCAGGTGGCCCGGCAGCACCGGAGGATGCCTGGTAGAATTTTATGGGCTAAGCAACAAGAAATAGGCAATTTAAGTAGTTTTTCATGGGTGATAGCCCACGGTTCCTAGCTCTGCCAGGGGATCGAGGCCAACTTTCTCAAAATATTACATTGACCTGTCCCTAACGAGCTCGACAAGAGCACCATGTGGCCCGATAGTGCCGCAGGATGCCTAGTAGAATTTTATGGGACAAGCAATAGGAAAAAGGCAATTTTGATAGTTTTTATGGGTGTTAGCCCACGGTTCTTGGAGCTGCCCGGGGCTCGGGGGTAACTTTCTCAAATATTACACCAACCTGTCTGTAACGAGCACGATAAGAGCCCCAAGTGGTCCGATGACACTGCAGGACGCCTGGTAGGATTTTATGGGGAAGGCAACATCAAATAGGCGATTTCATCAATTTTTCGTGTGTGTTAGCCCACAGTTCCTAGCGTTGCCCTGGGCTCAGGGCCAAATTTGCTGAAAAATTACACCAACCTATCCGTAACGATCCCAAAAAGAGCCCAGGTGGCCTGGCGGTGCCACATGACGCCTGGTAGGATTTTATGGGGCATGCAATAGGAAACAAACAATTTTATTAATTTTTCGTGGGTGTTAACCCACAGTTCCTGGTGTTGCCTAGGACTCGGGGCCAACTTTCCTGAAAAATTACATTGATCCATCCGTAACTAGTCCGACAAGAGACTTAAGTGGCCCGACGGCGCCGCTAGACACCTAGTAAGATTTTATAGGCTAAGAAACAAGGAATAGTCGATTTCGATAGTTTTTCGTGCGTGTTAGCCCACAGTTTTTTACGCTGCTCGTGGTTCGAAACCAACTCCGCAGGATGCCTGATAGGGATTTATGGGCCAAGCAACTGGAAAAAAGTGATTTTGATAGTTTTTCTTGGGTGTTACCTGGCACTGCCCGGGGGTCGGGGCCAACTTTAAAAACAATTACACCGACACATCTGTAACTAGCCCAGAGAGAGCCCTAATTATCCCGGAGGTGCCGCAGGATGCCTGGTAATATTTTATGGGTCAAGCAACATGAAATAGATGATTTTGATAATTTTTCATGGGTGTAAGCCCATGATCCCTGGCGTTGCACGGAGCTCAAGGCTAACTTTCTCAAAAAATTACACTAACACGTATGTAACAAGACCTTCAAGAGCCCTAGGTGACCCGACGACACCGCAAGACACCTGGTAGGATTTTATGGGCCAAGAAACAGGAAACAGACAATTTTAATAGTTTTGTGGGTGTTAGCCCATGGTTCTTGGCGCTGCCTGGGGCTCGGGTCTAACTTTCCCGAAATATTATATCTAGTGGTCCATAATGAGCCCAGCAAGAGCCCTAAGTGGCTCGGCGGCATTGGAGATCGCCTGGTAGGATTTTATGGGCCATGGAACAGGAAACAAGTGATTTTGACAATTTTTCGTTGGTGTTAGCCCATGGTTCCTGGCGCTACCAGGGGCTCGGGGCTACCTTTTCTGAAAAATTATATCGAGGGGTTAATAATAAGTCTGGCCAGAGCCCTAGGTGACTTGGCGGCCTTGGAGATCGCTTGGTAGGATTTTATGGCCTAAGAAAAAGGAAACTGTTGATTTAAACTGTTTTTCATGGGTGTTAGCCCATGATTCCTGGCGCTGCCCGGGGCTCGGGGCCAACTTTCTCGAAACATTATACCGAGGGGTCCGTAACAAGTCCGGCAAGAGCCCAAGGTGGTCTGGCAACGTTGGAGATCGCCTGGTAGGATTTTTTGGACCATGTTATAGGAAACAAGCAATTTTTGCAGTTTTTCATGGGTGTTAGTCCACGGATCTGGCACTGCCCGGGGCTCGGGGATAACTTTCTCAAAATATTATACCGAGTGATCCGTGATGAGCCCAGAAAGAGCCCCAGGTGACTCGGTGATAATGGAGATCGCCTTGTAGGATTTTATGGGCCAAGGAATAGGAAACAGGTGATTTCCTATTCCTTACTATAACATGTTATAGCATGTGATATCATGATTATATCACAATAATGACGACGATGATGATGCATGACTATGCTTGAGGACATTCGTATGTGTGTATTATGTTAAGTCAATTTTTACTAGCCATAAATCATGGGAGATGAGTAAATATCTTACCAAATCAAATTGTATGAACATTATACATAGAGTTATGGAAAGAAATGTTACTTTACTTTTATGGTAAGGAAATCTCAAGTAAGATTGAATACAATTAATATTTGACTAATTTTAGTCAAATGAAGAAGCTATAAATCTAGCAAGAGAAAGAACTAACTCTTCATTCTCAGTTGCAACATTTTCACAAAGAATCATCATGCCTTTAGAACAAAATCAAGAATTTGAAGTTGAAGTTGTTTTATCACCTATCTCCTCTCTTCCACATGATCAATCTAACAGCGATCAACAAAATGAAGAATCTCTCACCGTAAGTCCAAAAAATGAGGGAAAAGGAAAGCATCCCATGCCTGAATCCTATGAAATAAAGCCCCTCTATGAGTCTCCATTTTCCAATCTTATTGAAGCAGGAAGAACATCCTAAAATGAGTTGAAAAAACAATATGACTATGATTATGATCTTGATTTAGCTATCTTGAAGGCTATACATCATTACTACTCCAACCATGGGGCAATTCCATTTCCTTATTCAAGCTATTCTATCAAGTATATCGAGACTTTAATTCCCAACACGAAATTTCGTGGCGGGGAATTGGAGTTGAAGATCCTTGAGTTAAGGAAATATTTCTTAATTGTTTAGAAAATGGCTGGAGGATATTATCCTGATATAATCCATCCTCTTTATCATGAAGCTTTCATCTTGTCTTTTGGTTTATGGGGTTAATTTCAGAGACTATTTTCCAGTTGACAATTTGAGAAACTGGAGTTGTTGATCCGTTCTTAGTTTTTAAGGTCCAAATTTTGATAGCAGCATTTGGAATTGTTTATGCTTTTGCTTGTTTTTTTCAGTTCAGTTTAAAATTGATTGTGGGATTAGAGGTTATTTTGATTTGATATGAAAATGTTTCTTTTTTCCAAGTTTGATATCTTTTCTTCTGCTTATAGAATTAGATTATATTGATTAATCCTCTCTTCTTTCAGGGAAGGAAAACAATAATAATATAATGGAATGCCATAGTTTAACAAAATCAGTAAATACTAAATGAGAGAATCAGTAGATCTATAAATAATATGGAGACATATCAATTAAATGCTCCATTCCTGAAAAACAACATAGAATAGTTCTTCAATTTATGATCCGCCGAGGAACAACGAAAATGCAGAAGATAAAAAAAATTACTCTTTTAATCCCGCGCATTACTAAAATCCAAGGTAAGAAGATTTGTAATTCCACTTTCTCCTTGAAGTGATTAACTATTGAAAATACAAACAAAGCGTACGTTTAGTTATATACTCTATCGGTGTAAATACAAAAAAAACCTACACCTGAGAAGTAGGAACAAGCCTTCTTACATCTACATCACAAATAAAATCCAAATAATTTCTGAATCAAAGAAATTAGACAATGAAAAGACTTTAAAATCTCCAAATGATTTTAAAAAGTTTGAACAAATTAATATGGGATACACGTGCGACGCACGTGTTTGACAACTAGTAATCTAATAATTCAAAAATCTCAACTCAGCCCTACTAAAATATATATATATATAAAGGTGGAATAATATTAATGATGTGGCATCGCAGGATTGGACACAAAATCCACGTCATAGAGGGTGTATCTAACGCACTTGGGCTGCTGGACAGCTGTGCCTAATTGATTAAAAACGGACAAATTGGAGTGCCTATTTGTGCATTTTTAAAGTTGGAGTTACAATTTAAAATTTGACTCCAAGTTAAGGGGTTAATTTATGTATATTGTGCCTATAATATATGATATCACATGATGATGTAGAAGATGATGTATGGCTAAGCTTGAGGATTTTCCTATGTGTTGTAATATGCCATTCAAATTTTTACTAGACAGATTAGTAAATTTCATTTATGTCTACCGACCAAATAATTTTGTGTGAACATTATACATATAATTATGGAAAGAAATATGACTTTTATGGCAAGGAAATTAATATTTTACTGATTTTAGTCAAGTGAAGAAACTATAAGTCTAGCAAGAGAAAGAACCATCTCTTCATTCTCAGTAACAACTATACTTTCATTTTTTATCAGTTTCAAACATTTCAAAAAGAATTATCATGGCCAATAAGATACCTTTAGAACAAAATCAAGAATTTGAAACTGAAGTTGTTTCATCACCTATCTCCTCTCCTCCACATGACCAATTCAACAACGATCTACAAAACGAAGAATTGCTAATCGTATGTCCAAAAATTGAGGGGAAAGGAAAGCAACCCATGCCTGAATCCTATGAAATGAAGCCCATCAACAAGCCTCCATTTTTCAATCTCGAAGTAGGAGGAACGTCCGAAAATGAGTTGAAAAAACAAGAAGACTATGATTATGATATGGATTTAGCTATCTTGAAGGCTATATATCATTACTACTTCAACCATGGGGTAATTCCATATCCTTATTCAAACTATTTTATCAAATACATCGAGACTTTAATCCCCACCACGAAATTTCGTGGCAAGAAATTGGAGTTGAAGATCCTTATGTTAAGGAAATATTTCTTAACTGTTTTGAAAATCGTTGGAGGATATAATCCTGATATAATCCATCCTCTTTATCGCGAAGCTTTCGGCTTGTCTTTTGGTTTGTGGGGTTAATTTCAGAGGCTATTTTCAAGTTGACAAAGAGATGGATAAAGCTGATGACAAGTTGAGAAACTGGAGTTTTGAATTGTTTATGTTTTTGCTTGTATTTTTCAGTTCAGTTTAAAATTTATCGCGGGATTAGAGATTGTTAAAGGTTATTTTGACTTGATATGAAAATGTTCCCTTTTTCCAAGTTTGATATCTTGTCTCAACTTATAGAATCAGATATGTTAATTAATTAAAGAAATTACATAATCGAAAGACTTCAAATTAAATCTCCAAATGATAGGGCTGACAATTGAACAAGTATTTGTGCGTCGTTTGATTCTTGTTAGAAGTGAATTATTTATATATTGAAACAAACATAACTCGTACTATATTTAGTAGTATTTTAGTCACTATAAATTTCAACACACCAATTATGTCATTTAGTTATAATTCGCGCATAAGTAAAACCCAAGGTCAGGAGATTAGTAATTCCACTTTTCCGTTGGAGTGATTAACTATTGAAAATTTAATAATTAAATAGAGTCTACATTTAGAACTTATCGGTGTAAATAGAAACAACACCTACTCATGACGTCTATAAAGTTTTGTTAGCCTTATATTTGATTTTTCAACTTTTCATATATTTTTTAACTAGGTAATTAGCTCACGCTTCGCGCGGTCATAACTAATCTTATTAAGTTTATATATTTTAATATTAAAATTAATATAATACTCTAAAGTTATTAAGCTCTTTCTATATAAAAAATTTAGCATTATAAATTTATCTCAAGAACTTTTATTAATG
>JBCEWC010010151.1:0-17956 GCA_038996855.1 Solanum aculeatissimum | reverse complement strand
GTGCTGGGCTGGGGCGAGAATGACAGCGGGGTCTCCTTTACCTTCGGCGCTGAGATGGTGGCCAAGTTCATGCACAAGCATGACTTAGACCTCATCTGCCGGGCCCACCAGGTAGTGGAAGACGGCTATGAATTCTTTGCCAAGAGGCAGCTGGTGACCCTGTTCTCAGCCCCCAACTACTGTGGCGAGTTCGACAATGCCGGAGCCATGATGAGCGTGGACGAGACCCTCATGTGCTCCTTCCAGATCCTGAAACCTGCAGACAAGAAACTCTACTCCTACGGCGGAGGTGGGGGCATGGGATCGGGACGTCCGGTTACCCCCCCTCGAAATTCAGCCAAAGGCGGAAAAGCCAAGAAATAGCACCTGCTGAACCCCCCCCTCCCCCCAACTTGGTTCTCAATATTGACAGTCCAAGGGTATTTTATCCATCTAAACTAACTCATAAGATAAAACTACTAAAAAGGGGACATTCTTTTCCAAGGGAAGAGGGATTTTCAGTAGATAATCTTTATTTCATATGTATTTCATGGAAAAGAATAAACACTCTTCTAAATCCTCCATGAAATATTAGAATTACCTCATCTAAGTCATACTACAAGTAGCTTTCCCCCAAAAACAATTACATCATCTAAAACATACTACAAATAGCTTTCCCCCAAAAACAATTAAAGAGGAAAAGAAACTTGGCTTCCTTGATTGGTACTACTGGCTTGTCCATCTACTAGGTTCCTGTTCTCATAAGCCTCACCCAACTAGCAAATCTAACAAGTAATAAATAAGATTATCTAACAACTATGCTGTAACTTAAAATACCAAAATCTGCAACAACAATAAGTTACTACCTTCATGCTGGCCAGTGCCATCATCACCCTCTGCCATGTCTACATCATCGTCGGCCTGTGCCTTTGGCACCTCTAAGCTGATTGGCTTCACTCCCTCTGCTGTCTTGTCCGTAAATTCTGTGTGCCCGGTTCTCTTGGTGTGCAAATCACTCTCCTTCATACATCAAATTCACAAAAAGCTACACTGTCAAGCTATATCAACAGTTAAATCATCACAACATAAATTAAACAGTTCATATTCCGATCATAAGTTTTTTACAGCATTAGTCTGCGTATTTCAACTTCCGGCATATCTCCATCCAATTCACACAAATAGCAATATAATATACTACACGAAGCACCTGAGTAGATCCAACCTTCTATTCGCCTTTTTTATTTTTTAAATTTTTGGTGAAGTTCTATTCGTCTTTTTAATAACTGGGAATTCACTGTTTTCGGCTTCAAAACTTGGTAGATAATGAATCTGCCCTTCTACCTTTCTCATTTAACTACCATACTTGGTTCAAGGATGTTGTACTACTCAGAGGACGTAGTGCTTTAGTTATAGGTTCAACCTAACCCAGTTACCTAGGCTCAGACCCTATATATGTATTAAAAGTTTTTCTAAATAAGTATATATAACTAATCGTTTTCGATCTCAATAGATCAAATGGGCTGTTATAGAATGCCGAACTCGAACCCATAATATTCAATTCCTGAATCCACCTCTTGTACAACCTTTATCATTGGATAAAAGCCCTAGGCATATCCAACCTTATCTCAGCTAAAATATATTAAGTATGCACCCATGTCACAATGGAGGAGTGGTACTTCTAGAGGTAGATGTACAATGTAAGATACAATTCAATAGCTTTAGTTCAAACCCATGTTAAGAACCTTCTTTTTATTTTATGATTGTCAGGCCAGGTTTCGCACACCCAGGCTAATTCCACTAGATACCTGCCATCTCCAACCAGATCTATTACCTTTATGACTTTATCCACCAAGGTCCTCCAAGGCTAAGACAGCTGGGAAGAAATCACCCAGTGTTCTTATTAAAAATTTATTCCAGGATTGAAACCAGACTCTCATAGTTAAAAATCATCACAAACATCACATTTCGAACCCAATTACTCAAATACTCAGTAGCTTCCTAATACTCATAAAGTTCAAATCTTGGACTCACCTCCTCCGCTTACTTCACACCAAAAACTACTACTCAAATCTCAAACTCCGGTCAAAAATCAAATTTCAGACCCAATTACTCAAATATTCAGTAGCTTCCTAGAACTCATGAAGTTCAAATCTTAGACCCACCTCCGCTTCACACCAACGACAACTACTCCTCAAATCTCAAACTCGTGTTAAAAATCTATCCACAAACATCAAATTTCAAACCTAATAACTCAAGTAATCAGTAGCTACCTAAAACTCATAATAAGGTTCAAATCCTGAACCCACCTCCGCATACTTCATACCAACAACAACTAGTCCTCAAGTATCAAACTCATGTTAAAAATCTATCACAAACATCAAATTTCGAACCCAATTACTCAAATAATCAACAACAACTACTGCTCAAGTGTCAAACTCATGTTAAAAATTCTATCACAAACATCATATTTCGAACCCAATTACTCAAATAATCAACAACAACTACTCCTCAAGTGTCAAACTCATGTTAAAAATTCTATCACAAACATCAAATTTCGAACCCAATCACTCAACTAATCAATAACAACTACTCCTCAATCTCAACCCCGTGTTAAAAACCTACTCACAAACATCAAATCTCAAACCCCAATTACTCAAATATCAGTTCTCACCTAAAACCCATAATAAAGCTCAAATCTTGGATCCACCTCTGAATACTCCACAGCTAAAACAACAACTACTCCATAGTATCCATCAATTGTCTACACAAATCAATAAAACCCTAATCATAGCTACAGATAACGAACAAAAGGGGCAATTTTATTTACCGTTTTGGAGCGGCAAGGCTTGCCGCAAGCAGTACAAACGAGATTCAGAACAGCTTCAGTAGATTCAGAGAAGTTAGCATGAGATGTAACTTCAGCATGCTCTTGTGCTTCTGCTACGGATTTGAAAAGTGTTCCACAATCACCACACTGAAGTGATACACCTGACATTGCTGCAACACTGATGATTCAATTCAATTGAACTGAATTGCGATTTGATATAGAAGAAAAGCGAGATCTGTATATCTCTGATTGCTTTTCTTTGAATCGTCAATCGGCTTTGCTGTCCATTGATGGTAGGAAGAAGAGGAAAAGTTTTTTTCTACTATTTATTTTGGTTTTGAAAGTAAATTTGTAGTTATCTAGTACTACTAGTTTTTTTTTTCTTCCTCCGTACGTAAAATAGACTATTTCGAGGTGATTAATAGTGTTCTCATTTATTTTTGTTGAGCTAAAGCAAGTTAAAATCGACTATAACTTTAGTTACCATGTTACTCTGTTTAAACTCGAATTAAGTTGTATTACGAGAAATCATTATGATATTAACTGGTCTTATATTGATACAATTTTCTCGTTTGTGAATTGTTAATCCCCCTTTCTAGCGTGAAAGTGATCAAAGTTCGAATACTTTTTTGATACATTATTTTTCTCACGTAAAAACGATCAGAATTGAACACTAAAAACAATCCGAATCCAAACACTATTTTTGCTACATTTGATGAATATAATGAAAAAACTTCATTTCTTGTAAGAATTCAATCCGTGTATCTTGTTATTGTTGGAAATTCCAACTCGAAGGCGTTCAATGGCAGAGTGCGCCCCTGATAATTGCGACTCACGGCATACGACAACTCTCGTGGCAAAAATAAAGTGCATCGAACCATAGGAAGACCATTTTTGTCTCAGGTCCAGCAACAAAAATGATGAGAATCAAATCTTTTTATTATCATGAGAGATTCAGCACATAATACAAATAACAACATACCCAATGTAATCCCACAAGTGAGGTCTGGGAAGGGTAGAATGTACGCAGACCTTACCACTACCTCAAAGGTAGAAAGGTTGTTTCCTGGGAACCCTCGTCATAAAAATCAGTAGATTCGAACAAAAAAACTCAGTTCGAATGCGAAATTAACACTAGGCAACCCAAATTCCTGTCTGTACTGACAACTAGAATGTTGTTCATATAAGTTTCCAGAGTTTAGCAAAAGAACATTAATAAGGTATGTATTGACATAGGAGACTTCAAAAATCTCCCCCTTATAATATATCATCACTTAACAACATTAGAGAGCTGGAGAATGACCCTCTCTCTCTTTCGTAGAAAACAAAGAACTAACGCCGGTTGTTATGAGGCCTTCTTCAACTGTATCATACCCTGCACGGACGAGTTGAAAGAACAAGTTACTACTCGTGAATAAGAATGACGAGAATGCAAAAGTTGCACCAAGTTAGGATAACCTGTCAATGCTTGTTAGGAACTACAACAGAAATGCCAGCAGGTCAGGGAAGGTTTGTTGTTAGGCACAGGTGAGGAAAGTGTAAATCAAAGAAATGAAAGTAAAGAAGATAATGACAAGGTTAAGGGGTGTTTGGTGCTTTTGGAGGTCTTGTAGGCATTGATTTTTTGAAAGAGAAGGAGAAATAACATTTTAATGTATGAAAAAATTGGCCCGAACAAGGAATAACGTCAAGCCCACCAGGAAAAAAAAATCAAGAATCCAAAACAGAAACTGAAACAGACCAGAATCCATCCCAAGTCAGTGATCAGTGTGCCTGTTCAAAACAAATATGGAACCAAAATAGCTCAAATGAACCAAACTGGCTCAACCCAAAACACTCTCCTACTCCTGGCACAGTTATGTAGGGAATAAAGGAAAGATATCCAATATGAAACATGGCTAAGGCACAGAACTGTGACTCTACATAAACAAAAAGGACATGGGATCACTGTAGGCACCCCATATAAAAGGAAAGGAAGAAGATAGATCAAGGTTACACAGGAAGCCATGGAACTGAGTTTCAAAGTAACTGAGGTTGATAGAGAAGTTGAAAGAATACAACCCTGGAAGGGAAATGATTTTAAAGTGTAATGAAAAGGAATAAAGAAAACTTAAGGTAAAATCAGGGGGGGAAAGAGAGTTTGTAGGCACAACAAAGAAAGAAACATTTGGGAAAGGTACTAAAAGAGAGTTTGCAGGCATAGCAAAGAAAGAAAAGAGGTAGCTAGTTACCTAAGAGTCTAAGACTGTTAATTAACTAAACCTAACCGAAGTCACATGTTACAGAAGTGGGACATCGGCATCATTTCCATGAAAGGGGGAAGATAAATATTGAACTTCTGTTTCACACTATGCTCTCATATGATGTTCAATAAGGTCATAGAGGAAAAGGTATTTACTATACCATATTTTCTAGGATTTCCGACTATTCTTTTCTTCAATGCCTGACTTTGAAAATCTTTGTCGAAGGACCTGCATAACTTCCTCGAGTTTTACTCCTCTAAGAGAAAGCAAGACCATGGCATGATACAAGACATCAGCCATTTCTGAGGCAGTCCTCCCATTAGCCTCATTTTGCTCCAGAGTTCGGCATAACTCGTCAGCCTCCTCTCTGCAAGGTGTGAAGGAAAAAACTCAGAAGAGAAGTATAATACCCATCAAACCCAATTTAATACCGATTAGGGGAAGCTATTTTTCTGAAGTTCAGTCAATGATAAGATCAAGTATGTCGAGCAAGATACCGAATTTTGGAGCAAAGCAACTTGTCATCAAGCAACAATCGCTTTGTCCATGAGGGTTTTCCATTTGAAGAGCTAGATGTTTCTGCCTTCCTTTGGTTGATTGTAGATTCTAATGCATATAAAGTCGTCAAAGCCAGCTTGTTTTTCTCAACCTAGCACAGCTAATACATCTTAGGCAGGTTCATATAGACCATTTTCCAATAGAAAAGCCAAGCTATTTTTCATTGAATTCATGAGATGATTAAAACTACTTTTTACAAAGGTAATTAAGATGAAGAAAAGAAAAACATAAAACACGTGACAGAATGCGACTAACCTCGGGATTTTTCAGGAGTTCATCAACTGGTGTGTAATAACATGTCTCTGACCCCGTGTGGCATGTTGGACCATCAGGCTTCCCAAGATATATTATCTGATCGGTAGTTTTGATTATTATTTCAGTTAAAAAGCACATGGAATCAAGGCAGCCCAATTTAATTATTAAAAGGGATTCTAAAATCTTACAGAATCACGATCACAATCTAGAAAGACATCAAAAACATTGATAAAATTATTGGAGGTCTCTCCCTTTGTCCATAAAGATGACCTTGACCGGCTATAAAATGTTGCTTTACGTGATGAAATTGTTGTTGACAAAGCCTCTCTGTTTGCAAATCCTTGCATTAAGACTGCTCCTGTATCAACATTTTGTGCTATTGCAACCGCAAGGCCTTTGTTGTCCCATTTGACATGATCTAGTAAGAAATCAACCTGAAGTACTGTTATCAGAAAAGAGAAAACAAGAGGCAAAGGAAAGGTGATACAATATGTTAATCTTCTAGGTAGGTAAATATAAGACATTTCAACTAGCCCTTGCAGAGAAGGTGTTGTTGTATAGTCCAAGGAGCAAGGCACTGCACATCACCAGAAGTGCAGCAATAAACCATCAGTTGCAAAGTGCAACAGATAAAAACAACATACTTCAAAAGAGATCAAAATGACAGATGAGAAGCCTGACAATCTTTCTACTTTGCTAGCTTTTCTTTTCCAGACATGTAAAATACTGGCACAGTGCACATCATAGACACCTAACTGAGTCGAAATCTAATAACTTGTCACATTCTCTAAAGAAGAATGTGCTGTTTAATATTCTAGCTATATCAAGTCTCACTATTATAAATAAATTTGGAGTAACTTAAACCATGAAATCTTGAGTTCAGTCTAAATTAGACCTAGGTTAAAAAAAGGAAAATCAAGCAATTGGACTAGGGATATCAGTCAAAATCTGATTTTGCTTATTGATTTAGATTCCTTAGCTAATGTGTAACCCGATCACCATGATGTGGCGACTAGCATCTGAATGCAAGTCAACAATGAACAAATAATTAGGCCTATATAAAGACTTAAGGAGAGATCAAAATGACATACGAGGAACTCAACTATCATTTTTACTACCCTAGCCTTTAACAAATATCCACTATAATGGGAACAGTGCACACGCCTGATTATATCTGGAGTATAAATAAACTACAAATTCATTCATAGACAAGCAAAACATAATCAACAAGAATCCCGTGAATTAGTCAAGATGCTTGAAACCTGACCTAGCCACTACGGTTACCAATATATCCGCCATAATTGACACGAATGCACCTATATCTGATGTATTAATAAACTACAAATTCATTCATAGGCAAACTAAACATAATTGCTAGGTATCCTATGGAATTAGTTGAGGTGCTACAATTATCAATATATATACCAAACTTGACAAAGGAAACATTTGACTATGTCTGATGATTTAAATAAACTACAAATTCATTAATAGACAAGCTAAACATAATTGTCATGTACTCGTGGAATTAGTCGAGGTACACAAAAGCAGGCTCGGACACCATAGTTATCAACATATATACCATAACTGACACAGGACACACCTGACTATATCTGATGAATCCAAATAAACTACAAATTCATTCATAAACGAGCTAAACATAGACCGTAAACCCAAAAAACAAAACAATTCTGGCTTCTATATCAATTAATGAAATGAACTTTGATAAACAACATTAACGCGCCATTTGAGTCCATACCTTTGCTTCGAGATCGGTATCTTCATGTGACTTCTTCATACATGCCACTACATTACACCGCTTCAAGGTCAAAGCTCCGCTGGAACGAATAAGGTTACCTCTAGAGAACACTTTCAGAGGTTGAAAGCAAGGAGAGTAAGAAATTGACATCTTAGGATCTGATACGGATCCTACGGCGGCGACGGCGACGGCGGAGCAGTGGAGCACTGGAGTGTAGTGGGAATTAGGAAAATGAACTTGGATTAGGACATTAAACCAAATGGGCTTGGTCTTGGGCTTCCGGGTCATTTATTTGGGCTGGAAATTAAATAGTAAGCCCAAAAAGAAGAATGGAAAAATTACATATATATACAAAAAAGTAAAATGTTTAAAAATAAATTAGTCCATATTTTATTTACATAAAAAATAGCCCAAAATTATCGAAACTATACATGACTATACAGTATAGTTTGTCAAAAGTTGTAGAAAGTATAAACTTCTATACAATGTATATTATTTATACATGGGCTATACACAAAATATACATTATGATACACAAATATACACCGACTATACATGTCTATACAATGAAAGCTTTTTTTTTGTAATTTTTTTAAGTTTAGTGTTTCTCAGTGTAATTTTACCAAGAATAATAGCCGTCAAATGTACTTTTTTTTAAAAAATAAATGGCTATAATTATTTTAGATGAACGATCAAATATATAACTCTCTCATATAAATGTTTGATTTTTCAATTAATCGAATTTACCAAATTGAAGAATCGCAAAACTAAATACTACAAGCAATACATTGCAAGACTATAGAAACTATTTTTTCACTTCTTATCAAGTCGAGATTAATACGAATCATCATAATTCTATCATATTATTTAAATTTTAATTCAATCTATATAAATACATATATTCATATATATAAAATAAAGAACAATTTCTCTAGCTATTAAACATAAAAGGGGTGGAACCACTTGAATTTTAAGTTAAGACACACGTTGATATATTATACGAAAAAATCCAACGTCTTTACATTAAAATTCATATCTAAGCTATATATAATCAGTTAAAATATATGAACTATATAAAAACTATTATACTAATACCCCCTTCATCTCAATTTACCTGCTTCATCGCTTTAAACAGCGAAGCAATACTTTTAATAACACACTTATCATCATAATAACAAAATAAAATTTTCATTTAATTACAAAATTTCATCTTCCTACAAAAGTTGAAAATTATTAATGAGGAGAAACATCAAATATGTTAGAATTAAGCTTGTCATTGTCCAAATTTTTGGACAAGTTGCTCTTGAATCTTGAGAGTCGGGATCGTCCGATACTGTGGTGATCGGTGTCGTTTTATTGACATACGTAGGGTTTATAATTGCTTGTGGTGGTGAATATAGAACTGGGGTGGTTGTAATTCCTCCACCTGTATTGTTACCACCTCCAATTCCGGGAGGAAGCGGCCCTCCAGCAGCCCTAATCAAAATCCAAAAATCCAAATATCAACAAGAGGGTGTTTGGCTTAGTTGTTTTTAGCTTATAAAAGTGTTTGGCTATTTTTAAAGTAGTTTAAAAAAAGTTAAAAATTGCTTAAAATAAGTTAAAAGATGGGATCCCCCAACTTTTTATTTTCAGCTTATAAGCTCTTATTGTTTAACCAAAACAATTACCTTTTTGCCCTAAATATTTTTTCATAATACCAAAAATGCCCTAAATATTGTTTGAAGAGTATTTTAGACATTTTTAATTAAAAAAGTGTTTAACAACACTTATGTGCCAAACACATCAATAACTTTTTTTCAGTTACAACACTTTTATCCAAACACATAACTGTTTATTTTTCAAATAAATTTCAACACTTTAAACAGTACTTTGGAAGCACTTTTTAAAAGTTATTTTTTTTTAAGCTAAGCCAAACGGGCTCTAAGTAGTTTAATTACAACAATACGTTAAAATATATTGATTATATAAAAGTTCTTTATACTAATAACATATAGTGACTAGTGAGAAGATTCAATCACGAATTTAGGATTTTTACTAAGATAGTTCAAAAATATAAATTGAGAACCGCAAGGCCTCAACCACTTATCTAACATCTAATCTTATATTCAGATGGTTCAAAATCAATATAAATACATAAAAAATTAAAAATATTTGATAAATTTTTATTCTTCCGTGAAAAATATCATCAACACATTTCCACATAAAAAAGCACTATGGACACCATTATACACAAAAAGCAAACACTCCACAATAAAGTTTGATGATGTTTATTTTCCTACTTTACAGCCAAGTGGGCTTTTTTAAAAAAGAAAAAGAATGTCTTTTTTAAAAAGATTAATTTTTTATTTTGACACGTTTAAAATTACAAAATTAAAAATATTTTAATATATTTTAATATTCTTAATTTAAAATAATAGAATTCAAAAATCTTCTTTATTTTTCCACTGTATCAAATTAAAAGGAGACAAATAAAATAACTTCTTCAAGTTTAAAAGAACATACCTTGGAGAGGCTGGATAAACACAAGATCCATAACCTAAGACAATACAAAAAAATAAAAATAAAAAAAGGTAAAAAATAAGATAAATAATTAATCAACTTTTTTTGTTGGACATCAAAACTACACTGAATATTCAAAAAAAAATTATTTATATTTTGTCAGTGTATATAAATTAAAGAGTTTAAATTATATATACAGTCGATATTGTAAAGAACGTTTATACTATCAGATAAATTTTACATGTTATAGCAGATATATAACATATTTCTTTAAACACTTCAAATCTTATATTTTAAGAAAATTTACACATAGATATATTATTTATATCAACTTAATGCATAAAAAATGGACAAAAAACTAGCAAGGTTGTGATAGAGCAGTAAATAGTATTACTCCTTCATTTTTAATCAAAAGTTATGAATTTAACACCTAGATACGGAGTCGTATTTATTGTTATGAAACTCTTTATACCTAACATGAAATTTTTTTATGCAAGCTAAGTCTGAAAATTATATCAGTATCAAACCAATATCGAATATCGAGGGAGAAACAAAAAAAGAAACACAAAGTTACTTACTACTCCTTCATTTTTACTTACAAAAAACTAACAAGATTGTGATAGATCGAGCAGTAAGTAGTACTACTCCTTCGTTTTTAATCAGCAGTTCTGAATTCAACACCTAGATACAAAGTCGTCTTTATTGTTATATGAAACTCTTTATACCTAACATGAAACTTTTCGGTGCAAGCTAAGTCTGAAAATTATATCAGTATCAAACCAACATCGAATATCGAGGGAAAAACAAAAAAAAAGAAACACAAAGTTACTTACTTGGGTCAGTTTTGGCAAAAGTAGCTGTGCCAGAAAATTGGCAAGAGCCAGGAGCCATGTTGTTTCTTTGATAGAAACTATTGAAGGCATAAGAAGCATGATTTTGAATAGTATTAGGAAGATAACAAAGGCCATTAGATTGAATTGGTGCACAATTAGCACCATTGCTACAAGCATAATCCAAACCTCTTTGCAATGCTTCATTACTTGCATCACTTCTAACTACACACCATATAGCCTTTGTTGATCTAGCAATTGTAGTTAACATCATGACTATAATTATCAACACTTCCATGATCATATATATATATATATATATATAGAGACAGATTCAGAATTAGACGTCTATGTGAAATTGTAAGATCAGGTATATGAGGGTGCCAAGCTAATGTGTAGGGAGGTCAAGAAAGTTGGTGTTTAGGGTTGAATTTTATGTATGTGAGAAAAGAATTCAAGATGTTTAAATTTTGAATCCGCCACTTTTTGTTGTAAGAGTACTTGGGAATAAGAGAGGGAGAAAGGGGGTGGAATATAATATCAAGTGGAATGATTGATGTGTGTAATGATATTTTTTCTTTTTTGCTTTTATTGGTGTGTATACTCATGCATGTCATCTTTTTCTTTTTTTATTTATCTTTTCAAATTTATTTATTTTCAAATTATTATAGTTATTTGATTGATTGTTGAAAGAAAAAGCTTAATTTATTTTCCCTATTATATAACTGTTCTCATCTCTCTCCGAACATAACGCGATAATTTTTCATCATAGAAATTTTCGTGTAAGCGATTATCAAGAAATTAATTCATTCAAAATTCAATTGACTATTTCTATAAACAAGGTCGGGGTCATTTTTGCTCATAATTTATAAATTTTAAATTTTTCATTATTTCACTGAGTATATTGTTTTATTATTTCTATTTATTATATATTGTTAAGTAATACATTCTTCACAATGATAGAGTTATCTAAGATTTATGCCAACAAATATCAAATTAAATATATATGTTAGATAATTTATTCTTATATAATTAAAGGTTTAGTAATAAAAAATTATTTAACATCTATGTTGAAAATATAAAAGAAAAAAAAAAGAATAGAGAGATTCAAGTGGAATAAGGATACTGCATTATTCTTTATTTGTTTTACTTTTTTCTTTATTATTTTTTTCTTTTTAGCTTTTTGGATTTGCTTTTATTGGGAATTTGAACTTTAAGGTTCTTCTTTTTTCTGATCAAATTATATATATATTTTATTCTTCGACAATTTTAATTTATTTATTTGATTTTGACTTGACACAAGATAAAATTATATTGTAGTATTTCATGAAAAAAAAAGTAACATTTCCTAATATGAGAAACTAATACTTTAGTTTCCCAAATTAATTTAATTCTAATAACCATGAAAAAATTGACAAACAAAAAATCATGCATGTCAATAAATAATTACATGCATGTGATGTGTAACATCTTTGTATGAACTGTGATATGGAAAAAGTCTAGTAGCTAAACAAATGATTGTTGGGGCTTCCGAGGAATCTTAGTAGCTCAGATAGTTGATTACCTGAACTTTCATCTTGTTGGAGAAAGAGTTCGATTTCATTTCCTACCTTGTAATCACTTCCTGAAATAGAATTCTCAAAACTCCAACACAACCCCCTTTGAAGACTCAACGCGAATGTCATGAGTCAAAAAGATGGTGTATGTACAAGCAAATTTTTTTTGAAAAGCTCGATTTCATCGATACTTTCTCAATCTGAGAGCAACACATCCACCTCAGGATCCTGAGGCACGTCAGCGTCATAGTCAGGATTTGTTACCTTGGTGAAGGTTTGAACTCGAGAGGTACTATTCGATATCTCTCCTGTTGTAGTGTCATCTACTTTCTCACATATGCATGAATGTGGGTTTTCATGAAACACACCCCAGGTTGGACTTATCTCCTTGGGCTCTCCCATGAATCCTTTCTGATATTTATTGACTCTATATGCAAATTCCTTCTGTGACATGTAGTTTCTGTTTAAGAACAATCGATACAGTTTCCTACCGTTTGGACGAATGGTTGGCTTATGGCCAAAATATCTCCTGCTTCAAAAAGAAAAAAAGCATGTTAGTCTGCCTCCGAAGTACCTATTTTGCAGAAGCATACGCGCCCTTTAACTTGGTCTTATCTGACATCTATGTCCTTCAACTTTCTGTGTAAGTAGACACTGTTATAGAGTTGCACAAATTTGCAGCCTTTGCAGCATCTTACTTGGTGTCCTAGGCGTATTATACAACGTAGGATGTGTGTGTCTGCTTAAGTTTAAGTGTGTGTTTGTGCATGCCCAAATTCGAAGGACATAGATGTAAGCTAAAGTCAAGTTAAAAGGGTGTATTCATGTATTATGCCGAAAAAAGTGAAATAGGAGGAGGAAGCAACAGACCTTCGCCCTGCTAGAATTTTTGCCATGTTTCCCTGGTTGTTAGCGACAAATACATCGCTTTCATCACAAACTATGAAGTCAAGAGCAGCCATTCTAGAAGAAAATGCAGAAAATGGCTCTAACTCATCTTTGCTAGCAAGGGTGTCTTTTGTGTGGAAGTTTGGAAATAGGGCCTTTAATGGAGCCAATGTCTCTTTCCCTCCATAAATTTCACCGGATGCTACATATATATGAACATCTTCGCCATATCCAAGTGATCTTAGCATCAAACCGACTTCTTCAGGAGTCAGAGGGCATCTTCCATGCCTCCTTGCCTTATCTGGATGACTCTCCTGAAAGTACATCAGAAATAGAGTTAGCACGTCACATTGTAGAAACCAGTGCTAAAGATTGACTCATAACCTGATAGGTCCATTCAGAAAGAACACAAAAAGGAGGAAGAACATTATTTCACAGATTATAGAGGAAATGGTATGTATGTATGCACGTACTTAAGTAGATGTGATGTGCGCATGACCAAAATCCAGTTTACTACCTCAGACTATCCACTGTGTAGGACTCTGTTCTCTTTCTGATTGGTAATTTCCTTCTTTGTATTCCGACATATCTAGTATAATCCCACATGTGGAGTCTGGGTAGTGTGGTGTGTACGCAACTTTACCCCTTACCTTGAAAATCCGAACCAGAAGTGTTTTGTTCCTTTCTGATAGAGAAAAATATGAACCTAAAATAGCATCCTAAGGCATTGATTCAACAGTAAAAGAAGTATACTACAAGATGCGAGGTAAGCACACATCACAAGTTCGAAACCTGCTGGTATTTAAGTGGAAGAAGGGTAGAGGACGGGCATATAACCCCTGAATTTTTAACTTGTGCGCAAAGCCGCAAACCAGAGATGGGCTAAGTACAGGGGATTTAAACTATCATAAACAAAAGAATCAATCTTTGAAGCTCATAGTCACAATGATTCATAATGAGGATATGATCGGAAGCAAATGCTCAAGTACTTACATGTAAAGTTTTCCACTTCTTTCGTATCTTTCCGAGTTCCTCCCTCTCCTTATCGCCCCCTCCATAGTAACATCCTGAGAATGCAAGCATATCGGGTTCAAACCTGTACCATATGCACCATCAGCAGACAATCTCTTCTTTGAATCTTAGTTAAAACATCCATCAAACTCCGGGAACCAAAATGCTCCCCAGCATCAAAAGTAAACATCTCAGCAATGTACGAGTTTAAAACAAGGAATGAAAGAAAAAAAATGATACCCCACAAAAGGTAGGGTAAGGTCTGCATGCACCCCACTCTCCCCTGACCCCACTTGTCGTGGGGTTTCACTTGGTATGTTGTCGTTGTAATCAAAATGATAAGGTGTCTCTTATTAACATTCCTAGACACAATTCTTATGTTTGATAAATTGTTCCTACAAAACTGAACCGTTATGCTATAATCGTGGTTATTTAACTTACTGAAGAGGCAATAGACAAATCAAATAGCAGAAGTCTGAGTACAACAGTTCAGTAGACATAAGTAAATCAAACAGGACAGAGGGAAAAGTGAAATAAAACTAGAAAGAATAAAACCATGGAAAAGTGAAATAAAACTAGAAAGAATAAAACCATAACACTAACAATACTAACAGTATGTGATCGTAAATGAGAAAATAATAAATAAACAAATGGAAGACTAACCTTAGGTGAAGAGCAATGAAATGCTTGCTCATCATCTTCATTCGCTGGACCAATTTCTCACCCATTCTGAGTATAGGGTCGGCAAACTTCAATGCATGATAATTAACTCTGCATCTAAGCTTTTGCAAATCTGTATCCAGTCTATTTGAAAGTCGATAGTCAAACTTGGTGATCTGTACAGCCTGTTACGAGAAGCAGACGCTATACAGGTCTATAAATATCAACATTCAAACATCTTATATAGCGCATAGACATATCCATCTCCAGGACTTGGCTTTATATTTTCTGGTAAATGTCCTCATGCATACAATTGGTGAAAGAATTTTAAGGAACGTGATATACTCACATGTTTCTTTGTAAGTACAGGCAATACACGATTTATGTAGCAATGGTCATTGCACTTTCTAGGAACTCGCATTCTAGAAGGTACCCATATCTGCCCACTTCTGAGTGGAAGTTCCTTTACGACTGAAACATCTTTGGCAAGATATTTTATGAACCAATCAACATCAAAAATATCAGAGAAGACGCTGCAAGGAAAAGGCGTAGTTCACTTTGCAGAGATAGCAGAGTGTAACCAATATGCAAGGAAAAAGTAAAGTATCATTTTTCAGCTATTCACCTTGAGTCTTTCCAGAAAGAACTCTTGTCCAGCTTCGGAACAACAAGAGTAGCATTTAAAATGCGAGCAGCAACCACAGCATCCGTTATCTGCCATAGAGGTGAGAGAGATTATAACACAGAACCATTCTGCATTGCACATTATCATTCGTTCGATGTCAGTAGGGGTTAAACTATGCAAAAGTTGATGGCATGAACGTTATGTGAAATGTCACACATCACAAATACTTGTCCAGAGAACCACTCAGTTAGCGCTTTGGTATGCCAATTCATTATCAGAGACACATTATTTTCCCAATCTACGCCTTGTTACCTTTCACCTACATCTCACTATTCAATCAGTGGCACATCAAATACTGTTTTTTTGTCACACTAATGAAACACCAAAAATTGTAACACAATTCAGCTGCATGGAAGCAATCCTTCATCATTTATAACTAGTGTTTCTATGACACTCCCACCACCAGTTTGGATCACATCATAAGTCGAAGACGTGTGAATGTTAAAACTATAATTTCAAAGAATCAATCTTCGATTTGTTTTGGGTTAAACGATGTTCAATAAAACAACAACCTTCTCATGATCTCATCTACTACCTAGTTTTGGACAAATACAAGCAAGTATGCATAATGCATCCAGATTTCTTAATTGAAAGCCAATGCAAAAGCACATTTCCTTACCCCAGTTCTTTGTTGGTTAAGACCTCCACTTGTTACAATCGACAAGTAACGATTTGGATGAGTAATATCCTCTGCTTCTGCAAATTTTACAACGACTCGAATTAAGATTTCTGAAAAATGCAGTACCAATAACATAAATCAACATTTACTCACTTCGAAAATCGTTACTAGCATTACTACATCCATAAAAGAGGCTGGAATTTCTCGAACTCCACAAATCGCGATTATTTACTCCCTCTTTAGCCTTGAAGCCAAAACAAGTCATACAAAATTCAGAAATTTATGATCCAATGAAAAATTGGAAAAAACATCCAGGCAGAGATTAACCTGAACAGGTAACTGAAAATCTTCAATTCCATCATCATTTTCTCCCTACAAATACAAAATTACAAATAAAAATGATACTCTAAAACATACCAAAATGTATCTCAACTGCCCGAATCTAGGCCCGATTAGCTCAGTTCGATTCTCCATACTGTAATCCCTAAACTTATCCCAATTAATTTATTTTACTCAACTATTTGAATGTGAATCTATTTATTATTGTATTATTAATGTGAAACTTGAATCGTAAGATCAATGTAGCGTGAATGAGGTACCGAAGAATCGAGAAGGAAGATACGATTGCCATTGGGAGAAGGCGCGAGAATCGAGAGGAAAATGAATAGGAGAAGAAATACGGAGGCGACAGTGATGGCCGGGATTAGCCACCGTCGACGACCAAAAGAGTGGTGGCGCCGCCGGGAGAAGGGCATCGGAGCGATGGTGGAAGGGAAGTTTGATTCTCCGCCAGTTTGGCGATGAAGATGAGAGCAAATTACGTTGCGCAAAACACACTGTACACATGACATGCAATATATCAATTAATTTTTTTAATTTCAAATTAAATTAAAATCAGACAAATAAATTTAAACGACAAAATAACATAATAGTATAATATAATGACAAAAAAATTTAATAAAAGAAGAGAAACTTACAGAAATGACTACCGTTAATGTTGTTCAATAGCTATAATTATATTAATTACCATACATGATTACAATTTAGGTGACTATTTAGCTACATTCATCGTATAAAAGATAAGTTTTTTTAATTTTAATATATATTGTTATACAACAATACTATTGCTCTAAATAAGGTATTTTCTATTTTTAAATGGTAATCTCTTAAATTATGTGCATTAAAGTTGCAAATTTTCAATTATTAAACTACCATTTAAATATAGTATAAAAAATTGAGATACAATTTAATCAGTTCTTCAATTTTCTCCATTGTTCTTCATCAGAATTGATACAAGTATTTACGAATTGAAAAAACTAAAAAAATACACAGAACACGGATAAAAGTGAATAAACATACAATAAATACAATTATTATACCTTACGAATACAACTTCAACGTGTATACATATGCTGATTGAATACATCAAACACAATTATCATTACAGTATGTATACAATAAATAATTAGTTGCTTCACTCAATTGTATTCATATATAAAAAATATCCTTATATATTCACTAATCGGTAATTCAAAACTAATGTTGATATTTGAATACAAGTGTACCACACAATTATGCCTATGGATT
>JBCEWC010010150.1:0-17958 GCA_038996855.1 Solanum aculeatissimum | reverse complement strand
GATCCATTGCCTGTAGAACTGGTACTAGCAACTGATCCCATCTCTTTGGCCATAGCTCCCATATTAGACTTCACCAAGGGGCTCAACTCCTCCTGAAGGGACAAAGGGGTAGTAGAAGCTCTATAATCAAGTCTAGGGTCAATGGAAACCTCATGCAAAACATGAGTCAGATTCTCTCCCCCAGGTTCCCCATCCTAAAAGTTAGTGTGGTTCTCCTTTGCAACCTCCTTACCTCCAGCAACACCTGGAGACATTAGAGTAAGGGGGAATGAGAGAATGGTCTAGAAGGGCTAGCCCATTCTTCTCATGGGAGGATAAGTCAATACCTTGTCTCTTTTTTATAGGTAGCTGATTTTGGGTTTGCTTCTTGTCTATGTCTCCTTTTAGCATGGGATTTTCAATTATCCCTTCTCTCCTTGTTGAGTTATTCTATCTTTTGTCTCCTTTTGCCTTAGTGCTGGTGTTATCTTTCTTGCTTCCCTCTTCTTCTGCAGATTGGTTAGTGGGCTGGTCTTGTCATTCAAGATCAGCATAATATTGAGCTAAGTTAGTTTTAGAATGCTTTCCTGATGATGTTCTTTCAATGTGTTGTTCCTTTTTGTTTGTCTAATGATGAGGTGGCTCTTGCTTTTCCTCCTGCTGTCCCTGTTGTCCCTGCTATCCCTGCTTCCAAGATTTCTTCTGGCCCTTCTTACCCTGGGTTTGCCATTGATCCTTCTGTTGTCTATTTTCCTGCTCCTGACTTGTTTTCCTTGTATCCTTTGTAACACTCTCCTTAATATTCCTGTTATTGTCATGTATTTGATGGGATTCTTTAGACCCCTCTTGAGCTTTACTTCTTTTAGTTGTCTCTATTTCCTTCCTGCATCTGTATTCTTCATCCCTTTTTTTGATGGTTCAAACATGTTCCATGTGACCTTGGTGTTTATAGTACTGTCATACTGAATTGTCTGCCATCTCCCAACTATTAAATCTTTCTCATCAAATCCCATCCAAACTTGGGAAGGTCTCTCTTTTGTAATATCTATCTGGACTTTCACTTTGGCCATACTGTTCCTAGTCTTTTGTATAGAGGTTGTGTCCAGGTATAAGACCTTGCCAATAGGGGCTAAGAGGTTGGTAACAAAAACTTTGTTATAGCAATGCCAGGGTAACTCAGGTAGTGTAACCCAAATAGGGACAATAAGGGTCTCTTCCACAGGTTTGAAAGTTGGAGTCCAGGTTTGTATCCTCATTAATTTCCCTTCTATGTGCATCTTAGTTTTGGTCCAAACTGTAACATAGTCTGTCTCATTATCCAGGTCAATGTACACATGTCTAGCATTGAAGTGGGCAATTTTGACTCCCCCTAATAATTGGATCTGCAATATGAAACTCTTCCTAATTAGCTCAACTTTTGGCATGGTGCTACTGAATTTCCCAATCAAAGTATACCTACAACTCTCTGCTAACTTAAGCATGTAATCTTCCTTGTTACAGATTACTGTTGGGAGGCCTTGTTTAGAGGTATACTTAGGCTGAACAATATCAATGTGTCTTTCCTGTTTAGCCATGCTCATTCTCAGTTTGGTGGCTAAGGTTTGGACCACAGTATAGGGGGCAGGTTCAAAATTCATCCCTTTTTTGTGTTCCTCCTGTGTGCCTAATTTAGGATTTTGAGCAAGTATAATCTGGTTCTGGCTGGGGCTATTCAATCCCTGCAGGGTCCTTTGACCCTTGTGAGATACCTTATCAAAATTACTGGAAACCTTGGGGAAGGGATTGTACTTATTAGTGCCCATTTTAGCATCGTTGTTCTGGTGCCTACGGGTTTCCTCTTCCTTTCCTATGTTCTTGGTTTGATCCTCGGTGACTTCCTTTATCAATAATTGGTCTCCTGTATTAGAATCCTCAACCTTGTTCTCCTTCGAATCTAATATGGTAACCTGCTGTATATTATGCTCAATCGTATAAATCATAGGAGGGATGTCAGCTAACTTGCCTTGCTCTTGTTGAGAAGAGATCCGTTGAGTACTCCTCTCTTCAATGTTCTCCAGTCTGAGATAGTTGGTAGACAAAACTTCCTTCATTTGTTCCATCGCTTGTTGTTGTTGTTCTTTCCCTATCTCCTTGTTCTCTTCCGCAACCTTCGAGGCATTGTTGTTCATATTCCCTTCTGCTACTGTCCCTGCATTCACATTTTCTTCCACCATTATGGGTATATCCTCAGTCGTTGCTAGCTCTACCACATTTGATGTTCCAGCGTCCGCCACACTCGAACTGTGGGTGTTAGAGTTAGGAGAAATTTTTGTGTGGTTATGCTTCTGATGGAGCTGGGTCGTATGGATATTATCTTCATGGCTTAAATCCGGTGGTATATTGCTGGCCACCGGCGCCTCACGCGCCATTAGTGAGACATAGTTACCGTTAGAGATACTGTACCGTTTGAGAGGGATGAGAGAAATATTTTAGAGAGAGAAGCGGATGTGTATTCAAGAGTGTTAGAATGGATGAAATGGGTTTAGGGGGTTTAGGAGACCTTAGAAAGCCTAAAAGGGGCATAGGATCTAATTAAATTACGAATTAACCATTAATAAAATGGACTAGTTTAACTGAAACAGGGTCTCATGGAAGGGCTACAGTGCCCGTGATCTGGTACACGGTCCGTGTACTGGACCGTGTGACTTACCTTGGCCTCGTCTTCTGCTTGACCTCTCGGGGGACTTTCTGGAACACTTCAAGGAGGGACTCACGGACCGTGTGGATGCACACGGACCGTGGAGCCACACTTGGCCCGGATTCCAGCCCCACAAGTTGGCCAAGCTTCTGCCCCACCTCACGGGACCTCTCATGGCCCGTGTAGGGTCTCACGGACCATAGAGTGGTCCGTGGGGTTTGCCTTGGTCCTTGGCCACGGCCCTGGCCACCAGGAGTCCACTGGAACCCTCCACAAGCCTCCACATGTACCGTGGACCTTCACACGGTCCGTGGTCCAGTCCTGAGTCCATTTCCAGAACCTCTTTTCCAGCATCTTCCAATTACGGGCAGTCTCACTGTTTTGGCCATAACTTTTTCATACGAACTCTGAATTGAGTGAAACCAGTTGTGTTGCGAAGATAATTCAAAGAGATTCAATTTGATATATATCATCCCACACAGTTCATCTCGTACAATAAGTTATGATTCATCAAAGTACACTACCCCAAATGGCCTCTCTATGACACCAAAAGGTCCGTTGTGAATCCGGCAACTTAAAATCAACCCATGGCTACTAAAATTCAACCTTGAACAGTTCAACACTATCCAAGATCAACCATAAAGAATTTTAAAAATTTTCGAGTCGTTACACAAATATAGAACTTCATTACTCGGAGAACAAGTCATCATATCAATCACTAATAATCAGCTGGAAGATAATCAATTTAATTTCTGGAAAGGTGAACTTGATTACTTGGATATTTACAAAATCTAGAGCTAAAGAACACGACCCAAAACAAGGCTACAGACCAGCCACAAACGAAATTGTAAACTAAAATCTATAGTTACTACCATTACAACCAGCCTACTTGTCGTTGAAGCCCCTGAATATGGATACCATTTACTTCTTATAAAAAGCTTGGTATGTAAAATTTTGTTATCCATGCTCCCAAAAAGATAAAAATAAAGCAGTATAAAGCAGATTCGAGCAACAATAAAGCAAATTCAAGAGTAACTGACAACAATAAAGCAGATTCGAGCAACAATAAAGTAACTTCGAGTGTAACCGACAACAATAAAGCAGATTCAAGCAACAAATCAGGATAATGCTTAAAGGATCTTACAGCGTCTTGCGACTTGCCGCTTGCGTCTTTGTTCTTGCGAGGTGACTTCAGAAGTTCGGGTCTTCAGCGACTTAGGAATTTAGTATTTAGGCTTTAGGAATTTTCAGAAGATTTGTTTGTTGGACTTAATGGGTACCCATATTTTACTTATTTTGTCCATATTTACCCATATTTATATGGGCTTTAGAAGTTAGCTGAAGTTCATATTTATCCACTTAAAAACTGAGTAATCCAGCTTATTTAATATGGATTAAATGGGCTGATTTCATTAATATGGGCCGAAATTGTCAGCCCTAGTCATGATAATGCAGTTTACTTTTCTTTTCTTTTTTGTTTATTTTAAAAAAAATTAATATTGATATATACTTTATGTTTTATATTAAATAATAAGTATATACTTAATATTTTAAGTATATACTTTATGTTTTATTTGAAATTAGATTTTATTACATTATCTAATAAGTAAGTATCATAGTTAGGTTTTATGAAATATGAAATATGAAAATCTAAATATTCAATATTAATATTTCTTTCCTAGAAATGATCAGAATTTAAATTTAAGAAATAAATCGTAAATAATTTTGTCAAATGATAGTTTTTGAATCCAATTATATCAATTGGTAGTTTTTCTTAAAAATAAATTTCTACCTTTTTTTTTAGATTGACAGTTTTATTTTCTATTTAAATTTAATTAAGTGATTTTTTAAAATTAAAAAAATTGGAATACTTGTGGTGCTGACACACACACACGATATAGAAGATTACATGTATCTTGTAAAAATTAAAATTTGAAAACTTAGACTAAAAATTAATGACAAAAGATAACATTAATACAATAATAACTCGAAAGTTACAATAGATGAATTTATGAAGGTTGGAGTAATACCATTTTTTATCATCTCAATCTTTTTCAGTTTTAACTCAGCTTTTGTCTTATCCTCTTAAGTGTGGTTTAAAAACCTCTCCGATAAAAAAAATGATTGAAAATATTGACTAAAATAATAATAACTTTAAAATTAAATCTACGAAAAATTTAAGCATTTAGACAAAATTTAAGTTAGACGATAATAAATACATATTGATGTCCTCATTATTATTATTTAACACTAATTTCGTAATTTAATATATTAAATCTTTTGAGATAATATGTTTAGTCACTGAGAACTAAGATAAGCATCTTAATAGGCAACTATTACGGCAAAGATTTAAGAAAATATAAAAATAATTTTAAAAAATGGATAGGTATGTGATATATAAAAACTTTTTCGAGAAAAAATAGATGACATAGAATTAAAATTACATATTTAACAAAATACTTAAATTTAGCAACTCATGTTATCTAAATTGTAAGGGAAATCATTAGAATCAAGCGTAAATTAACGATGCAAGAATACATATATTTATCCATAACTGATAGTAGTATGACTATAATGTAGGGGAAAAAAACTAAATTATCCACATGTAACCTGCCTCTATAAACACATACTAATATATTTAGTTTTTACCGTATGCATACAGTAAAGACTACATACCAAGTAATCATCTTCTTCACTGCCCAAAAATAAGAAAACCAATTTCATAACTTTTCTCGTAATGTGACTTTTTTTGTAATTTAGTCACATGAACCTTTAAAATTTAAGACCACAACTTGATAAATCCACATCGAATTTCTAAAATTGAATAAAAAAGAGCAGCATAATATCATCTAAAAATAATTCATAAAGAGTACAAAAAATAACTTCAACTTCTTCACTGCCCAAAAATAATTCTTAAGAAAATTGTCATAAACATAGCAAACAAAGCAAAATAAATTAGAATCAGTCAGGCACCAAAATATGTATATAACTTAGTATGTTGTCAAAATTGTGGAGACTCAGATTCTAACAAAAAAGTAAAGCTATTTCTCCAGACATTTACTCAATTAACCACCAGTACGAGAAAAATAATTCTCCAAAAAAAAAAATTAATGCATTAATGGTCATAGTTGTTAGTTTTTGTCTTTCTTGTGATCCATCTTCTAAATAACAAATGGAATTCCTTACATAAAAAAATTAAAATTTTGAAGTGTTAATTAAGATTTTGAAAATCAAGAAAACTGAAAATGAAAAATCTCGACCAAGATCAAGATGGAGAGTGAAGTGGAATAAAGAGATATATGATTTATTCAATATTTTTAAAACTAACACTTTTTTTGTGTGGAGAACGTGATAGTGGCAACTGGCAAGGAATATGTGATAGTAACTTTAGAATTATTTCTCTTCCTTTAAAAAAAATGTTTTAAACTTTTTGTATTTTTTAAAAATATTTTCAATCTTAATTATATAGAAGAAAATATGTAAATAATACTTTTTACTATCTCGGAAGTTATTCCAAAAGTAAATAAAATAATCGAACGTCTTTGCTTAGTTTTAAAAAAAAACAAAATTGAAATTGAAAAATAAGAGATATTAATCAATGGTAAATTTTCTTTTTTCTTTTTTTTAAATTTTAAATATTTTCAAAGTCAAATTAAAAATTACTAACTAACTATCAAAGTCTTGATCCTAGGTTGTCCCTTGGCAAGATCCCAGGCTAAAATTTCTTCTTATTAATAATATATATATATATATATATTCTTATATATATATATATATATAAGTGTGAGTTCATCCCACCACCCAACCAATAGCAATTCACCATGTGGCACTTCAGTCCTCCTTTCCATCGTCCTACCTGCTTGAGCGGCCTGCTTCTGCTCTTGACCAACCATAACCTTCCAAAGCAGGCAGCTCTTCGTCGTCCTACCTGCTTCAGCTGCTTAATTATATTTCTTTAACTGATTCGACTATAATTTTACAATATTACCCCTGATGAGACATTTTTTCAACTGTTTCAATTGTGATTTTACTATCTCATTTTTGCAGCTATTCCGATTGTGATTTTACTATCTCGCCCAAGTGTGGGTTCATCCCACCACCCAATCAATAAAAATTCACCACGTGCCACTTCAGTCCTCCTTTCCGTTGTCCTACTTGGTTGAGTTGTCTGCTGCTGCTCCTGATCAACCAAAACCTTCCAAAGCAGGCAGCTTCTTCGTCGTCCTACCTGCTTGAGTTGACTGCTTCAACTGCTTAATTATATTTCTTTAACTGATTCGACTATAATTTTGTAATATTATCCCTGATGAGATATTTTTCCAACTATTTTAACTGTGATTTTACTATCTCATTTTTGCAACTGTTTCAATTGTGATTTTACTATCTCACCCCGATCAATTATTTTAAGTCATGTAAAATGAGATATCATATATTTTATATAAGTGTCAGTCTCCTTTTCGTCGTCCTGCCTGCTTTTGCTCCTGATCAACCACAACCTTCCGAAGCAGACAACTCTTTGTCGTTCTGCCTGCTTGAGTTGTCTGCTTCAGCTGCTTAATTATATTTTTTTAACTGATTCGACTATAATTTTACAATATTGCCCCTGATGAGACTTTTTTCCAACTGTTTCAACTGTGATTTTGCTATATCATTTTTGCAACTATTTAGTTTGTGATTTTACTATCTCGCCCCGATTAATTATTTTAAGTCATGTAAAATGAGATATCATATTTTAAATTTAAATTTAGTTATAAGAATAAGAATGTAAAAATAATCAATAAGTGTGAGTCTAACCAACCACAACCTTCCAAAGCAGACAACTCTTCGTCGTCCTTTGTGCTTGAGTTGTTTGCTCCTGCTCTTGACCAACTACAGTCTTCCAAATCAGGCAACTCTTCGTCGTCCTACCTGCTCCTGCTCTTGACCAACCACAACCTTCCAAAGCAGACAGCTCTCCACCGTCCTGCCTGCTTGAGTTGCTTGCTTCTGCTGCTTGATTATATTTCTTTAATTGTTTCGACTGTAATTTTACAATATTAACTCTAATGCGATATTTTTTCAACTATTTCAACTGTGATTTTATCATCTCGCCCCGATCTATTATTTTAAGTCATGTAAAATGAAATATCATATTTTAAATTCAAATTCAGTTATACAAATATGAATGTAAAAATAATCAATAAGTGTGAGTCTGACCTGTTGACACCCAATTTTGACCTTACACGACATAAATTAATTATCGAGTTTCTTCAAATTTTCAATAATTTGAAATAACCAATTTTGAAATATATATATATATATAATAAAAAAAATCAGAAGTTCCTTAAATCTTTAATGATAATCCTTTGATTTTCAGATATTGTGTATATTACGTATACATATTTCTCTTATGTTTTATATATGCCACTTTAGCTTTTTAATCATATATATGCATGTATATACATGTGTATATATACTTTATATAAATTTTTTATTATCCTTTTGTATATTATTTTAACTTTTAAAGTTTTATATATATACATATATATGAATGTTTATGTGTGATATATGTATGTAATATATATATTATTAATATAGATAATATTTTAACCTTTTAAAATTATATACACATGTATGTATGTGTATGTATATGTATATTATACATGTATCTAGTTACATATTTATTTTTATCTCGTTCATGATTTCGCGAAAGTTATTCTGGAGATTTTATTTTGATAAATCTATAAACTATTTTCAAAGTGAATTATTTGATAATTAAATTAGTTATTTTGTTTCGTTGATTTCAAGAAACTTTTTAATTAATTTTTATTAATTCATCTCGTGATCAATTTAATCAACTAATTCGATTCGATTATATTTTTTTAAATCTTAAATTGACCTTGATTATAATTAGGGGTGTGCATCGGTCGGTTTGGTTCGTTTTTATACATTATCGGTTTGGTTTATCGGTTTTCAATTTTAAAGTATGCTAAACCGATAAGAAACCAATAACATAATTTTTATCGGGTTTCGATTTATCGATTTTAAGTCCTTAACGGTTCGATTTTCGGTTTACCCTATAAGAATGATAATGAAAATTTGCATTAATAAAAAACAGATAGCGTACGAAGACTATGTTTACAAACTTGCAAAAACTATAATTAGTTAATTACAACCTCAAATACTAAAGTGGATAACTAATCACTTAATTACTATAAAGATTAAAATAGGTAAAATATATCCTATTACTATTAAATTATTAATATTTATTATTTATGAAGTGATAAAATAGTAAATTATTATAATCTTATTGGGTTATCAGTTTACCCAATAACCCAAAAGCAAAAATCGATATCGAACCAATAACCCAATAATTATTTTTTAAACCATTAAAAATTCAATAACCTAATAATCCAATAACAATAAACCAATAATGTTTTTATCGGTTTGATTTATCGGTCGGTTCGATTTTTGCACACCCCTAACTATAATTCTAAATTGATTGAATTTTTATATTTTTTCCACCTCTATTTTCTTTTTTTGACCTAATTTAATCCATTTTTGGACCAAAACTTTGGCCCATTCTAACCCTCAACCCAGCTCCAAAAACCCGTAACCCAACCCGAAAACCCCAAACCTTACCCATACCCAGCCCATTCCCTAACCTGACCCAACCTGAATTCCCTCACGCCCATACCCTCGCCATCTCCCTCACAACCCCTTTCACGCTGATACCTCAAATCAACCCACCTGCAACACCAGTAATCCTTTGACCGTCGCGAGACGCAGAACAACAGCAACCCGACGCGGCTCGACGAAGATGATTTCAAATTTGAATTCGAGTTGAACCTAAAATCCCCAATTTAACCCCATCGTTTCCCCCTAATTTAACCCTACAAATACCTCTCTCTGTTTCCAGAGAAGGGGTCGGGGGATTTTTGGCCGTTCTGGAACAAAAGTCACAAATGAGAAATCATTCACTTTTTGTTTCAATTTTTCTAGAAGTTCTGTTCGTGTTCAAAAGCTTCGGGGTACTGGGGAACGGTTCTTGAGTTAGAAATTACAAGCGAAAAACACAAAAGCAAGGTCTTTCAGTGGTGAAGAAACTTTTTCAAGCTCGTCGCCGTCCCAAAACGCTGCCGCAAAAAAGGTATCCGTTTCGACCTTACTCATCTTCTCCTCATTCGAGTATGGATATCTCTGTCTGGACTAGCTGCGTTAGGATTATTTGACGTCGTGTTTGGGTCGCTGTTAATCAAGAATGGATTCCGGAGTCGTAGAGTCGTGTTTAAGCCATAAGGATTTAGTTTCAATGTCATTTTGCGTTCATCTCTGTTGCTCGTGTTGTTCTGCTTGGTTGGTATGACTATGATTGTATTTGTTGCCGTGTTGTTGTCGTCACACACTGTTAAGGCATTTCCCAGAACTGAAGAATTATTTTTCAAGTAGAAAAGGTATTGACTGTGTGGATTCTATAGGCTCTGCTCAATATGTGTTGCGCGTTAGTCTATTTCAAGTTTCTCCAGTCAAATAGGATTTCAAAATAATTGTTTCATTTCAATTGATATATAATCTATGCTACCCTTTTGCTATTCTGGTTCACTGTGATAGTCCCGTTTCAACGTTAGTTTTCGCATTCTTGTTCAAATGTTTGTCGTCTTTAGTTGATTTCATCATTTTTTTCAGTTAGTAACGCTCTAAAATATGTTTAATTCTGTGGGTTTCACTCTTTAATAGTTGACGCGAGTTTAAATTTCTGATAAAATAATTTCAAAATCATGAACGTTTGCTGTGTTTTAGATGGTTTCATCAGTTTTCTAGTCTGTAATGCTCTAAAAATGGTTCACTACTTTCAGTTGTGTGTCGTAGCAGCCATGGCTTGGGCGTCTAGTTTAAATTTTGACGAAATAGTCTTTTAAGTCATGAAGTCACGACGATTTCCAGATTGTTGTGCTAATTTGCTATTATTGTTTTTTCTAAACTATAAAATAGAATTCAAGTCGCAAAGGTCCTATTTGTCTTTAATGGTTTTAAAATTCCTCTTTAGAGAGTACTTTGAATTTATCTGTATGTTGCTATCACGTTCACATGTTGGTTTCCTACTAGACATTTAGCTTGTAATAAGGGATCAACCTATTGCAATCTCACTCCCATGTTTCGTGGTATTTTTCTCACTTTTTCCCTTGGCAATGATAATGTTCGAGTTGAAGATGTGTTAGCTTTCATCCTTATTTTCCATTTCTAGCCTCCTAAATTAGTTTTGACTCCTTCCAAGAGAAGAATGTTTGCTGCAGCATGTGTTAAGGATCCAACTTGTTTATTTGTGAATTCATTTAACTTTGGTTAAACTTGTTTATTTATGAATTCATTTAATTTTGGTTAAGTCTCAAGTTTGTTGTTTATTGTCTTTTCTCTAATTGTTGAGAGTTCACACTTGTCTCTCTTTTTATTTTTTGATTTCAGCCTTTAACGTTCTAAATCTGTCCAGTATTATTGTCTTCATAGTTCATTTGCCTTTCTTTCCGTGATGTGCTTACCGTAAGAGACCAACTTTGTTTGATTTTGAACCTGCTCCTCTTGTTTCCCTATATTTTATTGTTGTTATCAGCATGAAAGTACAGTAGTTTCATTATTTCGTCGTTTGGATCATTTATATCTCATTCGTTTTTGCCATGTTAACGTTGTTGAATTTTGTGGTCGTTTGATATATAGTTGTTTTCTTATGTAATCTTCATTTTTTTCTTTTGTATGTGATACCATTCGAGTTCCTCTCGGGACTCTACCCTCGAGTCTCAAGTCAGGTCCAACCCGAGCCATAGGAAAGCTGGTTACAGAATTCGTAAACCAAAAGAGGTTGATATACATCGATATACAGTGCATATACAGTCATGATGCATGCAGGAAGTGGGCTAGGCAACCCAATTGATTCTTGGCCCTTTTAGATTAGGACAGGTTGAAGTTTTTGGCCTGCCAGGCCCAAAAGTTAAAATTGTTTCCCCATTTCTTGATTATTTGTATTTGTGTGATTTGTGCCTCTAATTTCTAATCTTGTTTTAATTTTAACTTAATTTAATTCTCCAAACGACAAATTATTTTGTGTTAGTTTTTGAAATTGTTTATCTCATTCACTTGTTTATTTACGAGAGTCACTTCTTCATTTCAAATCGGTCAATTATTAACTTTTCTTTAAAATATTTGAGTTTTAAAAGTTCCTAGTATTTTGAAACTCTAACGAAATCTTTTTAAGGTATTCTCAATATTTCGATTATTTGTCATTTCCCTTTTTCTTAAAACAAAATAGTAATGATAATTACAATATTTTAACAGATAACAATATTCTCTTTGGAAATTCGAACATTTATTTTTAAATATCGACAAATATTCTTTTACAAATTACTTTCTTTTTTTTTAGAATACTTTGTTTATTTATTACTTTTTCTCTCAAAAAATAAAGTAAAATAAAAAATAAAATAAAATAAAAAGAAAGAAATATATATTTGCTCTTTTACTCAAAATGTTTCAAGTCTTTTTCTTAAATAAATAAATAAATAATTTTTGCATTTTATCTTTTACATTAAGTTAACTTAAAAATACGCTTCCTTTGAAATAAATTTAGTTTCCTTACTCGAATTTTTTTAAAAGAATAATTTCCTTTCTTTAAAAAATCTAAGTCTTTCTAAGCGATAGGATTATTTTATTCTTAGTATAAACTATCTCATTTATTTAAAACCTTTTTACTTGAATTACCTCTATATTTTCAATCGAATTTTGTTTAGTAAAATTTTTCTAATCGTCTGATAACCGCGTATTAGCGGCCGTTTCAAGTGCGTAAGACTTTCTTGAAATGGAAATTTGAACTCAAACTAATTTTTTGGGATTTTAAAAAGATTTTTTTGTTTAAATCTTTTTTTAAAATCATTTTAACGATTTTGTTGATTTTTACTTTAAAATTAAGTGACGACTCTATTATTTTCTTAAAATTGATTTTTTCTGAAATTTAAGTCAATTTTTTTTAAAAAAATCGAATTTTGATTTATTTAGATTTTTGGTTACCTCTTCTTTGTTTTCCTTTGAATTTCTCTTGTGATCATTTGGTGTTCTCTTCCACCTTGAGGGATTCCATAAATGATTTTTCCATTACTCCTTTTTATTAGCCATTTCAAATATTTTAATTTTGAAAGTAACATATCTGGGTTTGGTATTCTCAAATTCTGACTGAGTTGTTTTATGTGTAACCTATATTTTCAGATGAATATTAGATATTAGTTTACTGTGAATGGTACCTAAAAATTTGGTGACGAGAATAAAATAATTGAGTTATTCCGGAGGAGATTTACAATAGAGTTTCAACGGGAGTTAACAAGATATCAAATTCTGAATGTTACCAGGATATAGTCATGAAAGAAGAAGAAGAATCGTACCTGAAAGAGCGAAAATTAGTGAGAGCAACAGAGGGTGATATATGAGACATGCCCAGGGATGACGAAGGGTATATTCGTACTTTTGTCTCCCACCTATTCCATTTTGGGGCCTCTATGCCAATAATCGTGACATGCCACTAGATGACAAAGGGTATATTCGTACTTTTGCCTTCCACCTTCTGACAATAAGGAAGAGCTACATCTCTTTTCTCTGCTTAATTTATTTCATATATTCCCCGTAAAGCTTGTCATCTATTATTGTAAAATGTTGCTACTTCTCTGCTCTTATGAAAAATACGAGCTTGATTTTGCGACAGGATGTGGTGAAATTTGAAAGATGAAAGGTTTAGTACAGATTTAGCTGGCCCCCAGAGTTCTAATTTGAGTAGTGATGGTTACTCTTCTATAATATTATTGATTTCGCTAAAACTCTGAAAAACACGTGTTTACTTGTCCTTACGCCTCCTGCTTAGAAATAAAATATAAGCATTTGATCTGCCAAAAATTGACCTGCTCATTATGTGAATTAGTAATGATTATCACTTAGTTGCGTTAGATTTTTGCCATTATCAGGTCGTCATTCACCCTTAGTTTCTGTTTGTCGATTCTAGATAGAGCACAATCAACCTATTTACCTTAAGTGACTTCTAACATGGTCGATTCTACGTAGAGTATGGTAACCCATGACCCCCTACTCTGCGAAATAAAGAGTAGAAAATCTCTTCATAGGATATTGTAGCTGCACCGCCATAATATCATAGGGATGGTGAAAGTTCACAAGAGCATTATTTTCGTTTAAGGAAGCATGAAAAGCACTTATATACGTAAGAGGAAGGACAAGTAACTAACTTTACTACTACTGGCATGCCAACTCAAAACTTAGGAAAACATTACATTTTACAACAAAACAACAGCTAAAGATTGAATCTTTCTGTTAATTAGATTGATTCTTGAACTCGCCCAACTCAGAACTTAGGCAAACAATTACCCTTTACAACAAAACAATAACTAAAGATTCAATCTTTCTGTTAATTGAACTGATTCTTGAATTCACCCAACTCAAACTTTGGCAAAAATATTACATTTTAACAATAAAACTACATCTAAAGATTCAATCTTTCTGTTAATTGAACTAATTCTTGACTTTACCCAACTCAAACTTAGGCAAACATTACATAACTACATCAAAAGATTCAATCTTTCTATTAATTGAACTGGTTCTTCAACTCACCCAACTCAAAACTTGAGCAAATCTTTACAAGGTTAATAGTGAAATCCCTGCAACAACTACAAAGTAAATTTTTACTTCATTACAGCAACAGGAAAAAAATATTTCTGAGAGCAACTTAGCAAAGCTGCAACCACTTATTGTACGTGTGTTGTGAGGAAATGAGAGGGCCCTAAGAAAGAAGATTTGTACCCAAAATTGTTAGTCAACCACTCAACGTCAGTTAAGTATACTAGAATTTGTTTGTGCAGAAGAAGAAGTTGAAAAATTCATTGTTTGATGTAAGATAAAACCTCATCTATTTATATACAACAAAGGGTAGTACGACTTGAAGCCACAACTACTATATGCAGGAGTAGCTGTGAGAAGACAACTAAGTTAAAATAATGGTATAGTTAGAAAAGAACAGAGGAAATGTAAAGATAAAACCAAAAAATAAGAAAGTCGAGGAAGAACAACCAAGGAAAAAGCGAAGTTTAGCCATAATGTAGTTAGCTGATCATGTTTCATGTAACTCTGATCTTGATAAGTTCATTAATTATTTTCTCTATAAACTTTAACTACAGGCGGAAATCACTTGCCTTGGTCAACTATCTCATCCTAATCTTGTGGAGTTGATCAGATATCGCTTAGAAGATGAACACAGGCTTCTGATGTATGAGCTCATGCCGAGGGCAAGTTTGAAAAATCATCTATTCAGAAGTGAGTATAGCTTCTCTAAAACTATAATTCTGTATTTGAGCCAGGGGCAGATTCACAGTATGATATGTGAATTCACAACAACTCAATAACTTTTTTCAAAATCATGTATAAGAAATCTACTAAGTATCTATTAAAATTTTCCTATTAACTCAGTTCGTTATAGGATCACACAAACATCAAATCTTAAATCTGTTTCTGATTTAAGAACATCCAATAATATTGTTCATGTAATGTCATGACTTAACCTTTGGTATATATCGAACAGGGAGTGCTGATCTCCAATCACTATCATGGAATCTCCAAATGAAGCTTGTTATCTGGGCGATCAAGGGACTAACATATCTCCACAGCCCAAAAGCTAAAGTTATATAATGAGATTTCAAATTATCTAACATTTTGCCTGATGTTGCATGTGATTGAACTTTGAATTTTAGTCTTCTAAAAGTTCAAGAATATTTCAATTTTCCTCTTACAATCTGTCCATGCCATGAATTGACAAAACTACTATGCAAACCTTTCTGACTTAGGATTGTTAAAGGATCGGCCACATGACGATAAACCCATGTATCTACTAAAGTAATGGGTATCTTGGGTTATGTTGATCCTGAGTATATAGCCACAGGTAATATGCAATTCCAATTTACTCCTAATTATTGTTATGCTTTACTTAAACCGAGGATCTATTGAAAATAACTTCTTTGCCTTCATATACATTGTTGTTGTGTATTCAATTTACTCCTTCAACTGTTTCTGTCCGGACATGGCCATGTACACCCAAATCTGTTTTCGTTTTAAGCTTCTGGCATATATTTATTTCAGTAATGTTTCTCTTAAGAGTTATCTCCTCTCTTTAGTTCTTGATAGTAATCTATTGGTCTAAGGTGTAAGTTAATACTCGAGAAGATAATACTGTGTGTTCCAAAAGAAATTGAGAAGAGTAATGCTATTTGGTTTGTTTCTGTTATATATCTCTATTCAACAAAAATCTAATCCCCTCGAGTTTATCGTTGTTCTTCAACCCTTGTTTAATCAACTTACTCCTTGCGATTAAATATTTGGTCTTCTAAACTTCCCCTTTCTGCACTGTATCCTAGAGTGAACATTTTCTCTGGCTTACGATTGTCACTTCACATGTGTAGGCCATCTAATAGTTCGAAGTGACGTATACAATTTCGGGATTGTTCTTTTAGAAATGCTAACAGGGCGTGGAGTAGAGAACATAAACCGCCTCCATGGGAATCTATGCATTGCCAATTTTTTAAGGTTGAACTTGAATTTGGTAAAACACTCTTCCAAGCTTAACCAAAATGAAAAGGATTCTTCTATTAAGCTTTTTATTTACTAACACAATTAAGATAAATTTAAGCATTTGTGTAGGTATATATGTACTTGCAAAGCAGAAATTGAATGTATGTGTAAATATGTGAAACATTAACTGCATATATGTGCTCGAGTGGAACCAATATATGTATTTTACCATGTGATTTCTCTTCTTTCCTGTGATTACCTCCGCAGATAATGGAAGACTTACGTGGGACAACCTCCTTTTGTGAGCTCTTTTTCAAAATTCAGCTTCAACCAACTTATATGCAGGTGCAATGTTAATATTTCTATTGTTTTTTTTAATATTTAATGTAATTATGTCGTCTTTACCTATATCTCAGCGTGCACACTCATAACAGGCTAACATATCAGCCATAGGCCCGTGCAAGGTATGGGTATGACTCATCTAGTATATATAAACATTCACTTCGTCCTATTTTAATTGTTATAATTTTCACTTTTAGAGTCAAAATATATAAACTTTTTGACTAACATTTTTAGATGTATTTTTTCGTCATATTAATATGAAAATAATAAAATCATTAATATTTTTCTTATAGTTTTTTAATATCCAAATTTTATTTTAAAATATCATATTAATTTAATCTAATTAAATTTTAAAAATTAGTCAAATTAACTTTTGAAAGACGCAACATAACAATTAAATTAAAACAACGGGGGTATGATTTAAGAAGTGAAAAAAAAAAGTTGGGAGGTGGGGTGTTAAAATTAGATATTTAACTAAGTTTATTGTCAAAATGGGTAAGGTTCTTAAATTTTATCAATCAATTTATGGTTATTTCTCTTTTGTTTTTCTTCCCTACAATCCCAAAACACGCCCCTTCTCGTTGTCTCCTCTACATTCCATTCTTTGTCTATCTTCCAAATTTTCAAACGTGATTTTATTAGTTGATTTATTAATTGGAGGTGGTTTCTTTGATGAAGGTGATTATTGTGATAGTGATTATATTTGATCTTCTTTTTGCTTGTTCGGTGTGAAATAATTTGTTGTTATGCTTGTTTGGAGTGAAATGTTTCATTGCTCTGCTTTGTTTTGCTTGTTTTATTATTTTATTATTTTATTTTCGTTATTAGAACTACTGTGAAGTATTATTGACATTATTGAAGTCATTAATAGACATTGTCGAAGCTCGAAGTTTCAACACTAATAAGTTCTGTTTCAAGTGGATATTGTCACAAAAGATCGACAACGTATTTAGGAGCCTAGATATGAAATCTTTGGTGATTTTACGCACTTTTTGAGATATTTTTGTATGAATCTAATGCTTGGATAAAAGAAAAAAAAATGAAGTCCACTTTTTGTATATTAATGTTTAATATTATATATTACTATATTTGAGTGGTTAAATATCTCTTATAATTTTATATAATATTGTGTATTGGGTGTTTAATAGTGTATATCATGTTTTAGATATTTTTGCAAGAAAATAAAATGTGAAGAAATTGTAAATTGTTGTATACCCGATGTCTGATGTTGTATACCGGGTTATGGCTTAGGCTAAAGATTTAGAGAAAATTACAGAAATATACAATATTTGGAAACTTAATTATAATTATTCCCTACCATTTAAAAAAATTACTAAATTCCTTTTTTTCGCTATTTCGCTGATACATAACACACATTTATA
>JBCEWC010010149.1:0-17959 GCA_038996855.1 Solanum aculeatissimum | reverse complement strand
GGTATTATGCGTTTTGGTAAAAAGGGCAAGTTGAGCCCAAGGTACGTCGGACCTTATGAGATTGTGGAGCGGATTGGCAATGTAGCTTATAAGTTGGACTTGTCTTTGGACATGAGCTCTATTCATTTGGTTTTCCAAGTATCTATGTTGAGGAAGTTGGTTGGTGACCCCAAGGCCATTGCACCTTTGAGGGTGTGACGATTGAAGAGAACTTGACTTATGAAGAAGTACCAATTGAGATTTTGGATAGACAAGTGAAGGGGCTTCGCAATAATGAGGTGGCTTCGGTCAAGGTAATTTGGAGGAACCATGATGTGGAGAGTGCAACGTGGGAACCATAGTTGGACATGATGGAGTGATGTCCTTACCTATTCCAATCTACTCAAACCTAAGGTACTAGGTTCTATCGTTATTTGTCCTAATTCTTTGTTTCTTGAGTTTCATGACATTGCATGCATTATGAGCAAGAAAATGATTTAAACGATGTTTTGACATGAGTTTTGAAAGATTTTTGCTATGATGCATGATCTTGTGAGTTTTGGTTAGCATGTCTCTTGTTTTGTGATTGATGTCCTCAAGCCGTAGTCTTAGCTCATTCGAGGACGAATGTTCCCAAGGGGGAGATGATGTAACAACCCAAAATTTTTTGAACTCCTTATGGTTGGTCTTGTATTATTTGTTACTGGTCATGGTTGAATTTTGGTAGCCACGGGTTGAGTTTAAGTGGCCGAATGCAAAATGGACCTTTTGGTGGCCTAGAGAGGTCGTTTAGATAGTGTACTTTGAGGAAGCATAACTTTTGGTACGGGATGAACTGTATGGGCTACTACATATTAAATTTAATCTCTTTGAGGTATCTTCTCAATTCAACTGGTTTCACTCAATTCGGAGTTCGTATGAGGAAATTATGGCCAAAACAGTGAGACTGCCCATAATTCGGATGACGCTGGGAATAGGCCTTGAAAATGGCCCAAGGCTAGGACCACAGACCACGTGAGGGCCCACGGTGTGTGTGGGGGTCCAGTGAGTTCAGGGTGGTCAGGACCCAACCCATGGACTAAGTGAAGTCCCACGGACCACCCCACGGTCCGTGAGACCTCAAACGGTCTGTTTGGTGGTCCGTCAAGTGGGGCAGAGAGCTGGCCATCAATATGGATATCAATTGACTCCTTTTGAAGAATATATCTCATTCTTGATAATGGTTTGGTGTTTTGGAGTCGATGTTGTGGATACATTCATTTGGTTGGCTAGTTTGTGTTTAGTTTGACCTTTGAAATTGTGGTGATTTGGAGCACTGTAAAAGGGGAAAAGGCTTGGATTTGAGTTTATTGAGACTTAGATTAAGGCAAGTGGACTTCTAACATTTTGTTAAGTATGATTAAACCTTGTGTTATCCTGTGTGCGTGGGTTTGGGTGATTTGTGGCATGAAATGAGATAGAATTACACTATTATAAGCTTTGATCATGGAATTTCATATTCGCTAATTGGAAATATTGTGAGTTCTTGACTTGTGAAATAATTATAGGATTGTGAATACTTGTGAACTTCTAGATTATCTAAATTTTTATTGATTTGGCTATTTATTGAAATAAATGGACCCTAACCCTTGTTGAGTTGATTGAACTTAGTATTTTCTTTCAATGTGAAACTTGGGAGTTAGTAAACTATTTTAGTGGATATGATTTGGGTAATCGAAAGGTGAAAATGATGACATGTATGACTTGAACTACAAGATAATGTCCATTGTTGTTGATGTTGACTTGTGAGATAATATTGTGAAATGAGCTTGTGATATCATTGTTGATAATGTGAAGGTGTTCATAATGTTTTGATTGTTCAACTTTGAATTATATTACATGAAATTGTCTATTGAATCGCTTATGTGGAATGTTGAGCTAAATGTGTATATTGAGATGTTAGAAATTGGGGTTAAACTACGTAATCTTGGTAAACATGAGATAAATCTTTAATATTCAAGATATTTTTAGATGTTATTGTGATAATATGAGACTTGTGATATTATTTAGGAAACATTGTGATAATGTTTGGAACTCGAGGTACTTTTTGTGACTTAGTGCATATCGTGGGACTTGTGAAGTCTAGCATTTTTGATATAAATGATTATTGGTGAGAGCATGGTAATTTGAGACATGTTGATAGCTTGTGGTTCTAGTTGTGATACTTGGCCTTTCTTTCTGATTCTATGATATGTATTATCAGTTATTTTATTATATTGTTATCATTTACATTGAATTATGGCATTTGCATGCATTCATTTTCATGTTGCATTGGTACCACTGGATATTGGATTTTTCAGGCAAAAAATAAGACATCTTTTAAAACCCCTTGACCACAGACAGGTGGCAAGGTTGAGATATTGTGACACCTTTTAAAACCCCTTGACTAGGGGTAGGTGTCAAGGTTGAGATATTATGAGAACTTTTAAAACCCCTTGACCATGGGCAGGTGGCAAGGTTGAGATATTGTGACACCTTTTAAATACCCTTGAACATGGGTGTAATGACCCTTAGCTTACAAGCCTAGAAGTGCAGAAAAAATTGGTCTGGAAAATGACAAGGGCCGGTCTATGAGACCCAGTTCACAACCCGTGATTTAGACCATGAGTCGTAGACAAGGCCCGTGAAAATGAGCATCAGGAAAGAGAAAATTTTTCTAAGTGTTAGATAACTCACGAGGTCATTGACGACCGATAGAATGGATCACGGCTCATAGGAAGGGTCGTGAGTGAGGGTACCAAACATGAAGAAAATCTAGAGTTTCTATAAGGACGACCACGATTAACAAGACAGTCTGTAGACCATTTCATGGCCCATAGAAAGCCTTCATAGATAGGGGCCCAGAGGAGTGAAAATTGGCTAAGTGTGGAAGGATTCTATGAGTCCAACCACGATCCGTAAGTCGAAGGACATCCCTAAGTAGGGGTTTCATGGTTAGGGTTTTGGAAACAGTTTTTAAAGATTAAAAATAGAGAACAGGACGACCAAGACTACGATCCATGGTTCAATCCACGACCTATCATCGGTCTTTCATGGTTCCAGTCTGGCAGTTTTAATGAAGGGCGATTTCGTCCTTCTCGGCATTTGCAATCCTAAACCATGTCATTTTTTAGACTTTAAAGGCCTTAAATGAAATCCTAAACCCTAAGAATTTCCCTATTCCTTTCATTCTCCCACTCTAAAAAATCTATAAGGCATTATCCTCTTTAAGAGAACAAGCTAAGGAGGCTAGGGTTTCAAGGAGGCTTTCCAAAATAGCAAATTCCTTCTTCCTAAGCTTCACCAAGGTATGTGAGTTTGATTTGTAGGTATCCTTTCTCCCACAAAGTTCTACATAATATCTTTCACCTTTTCTTTAAGTTCATGATATTGCATTACATGTTAATGATGATTTCATGATATTTTATGATACTATATGTTTCCAATGTTACCATATGATGTTTTATTAAGTATTTTTATGTATTTCGAGTTAATGATGATAACCCCAATTATATGGCTCTAAGTAATTATGTGTGGTCTATTTAACTATGTTTTGAATGAGCATATTTCTCATGATTATGCATGTTTTCATGATTTATGAATGTTTCAACTTAAGAACCTAGCCCACCTAGTTTCAAATCAAGTTTGCATGAATTATGATAAATATTAGGGCATTAAAGAAAGGTTTAAAGGTTATGATTTGTCAAAGATATAAGCATGTTGATAATTTCCTTAAAGATGTTTAAGAAGGTCCCTAAGATGAAAGGACAATGCTCACTTGGTGGTTCCTTAAGTTTCGAGTTACTCTTAAGATTGCTACTTATGATTCTAAGTGTCATAAATTGACTAAGTACATGTGTTCTTAAAGATTCTATGGGATGACTTAGCAACGAATGAGGCATTGAGGTGGAGTTCAATAAGGGAACACTTGTAGAAACCCTTTGCCTCATAAACCATGTGCTATCATAGGAGCCCTTGTAAGCTAGGCTAGTGGATCCAAATAGGTCATTTATGTTATACAAAGATGCATGTGAAGTAACAGAGCTCTATTTGGCAAGTGGTCTCCCCACTCTAATGTAGGGGGTTATGTTGAATTCTATATAGTAACCCACATAGTCTTATATGTCGATTATGGTCCACTCCCACAAGGTTTATGATTCGGTTCTATCACATGTGTTTTCCTTATGCATTATTCTTACTCATATTAAATGACCTTCCTTATGCATGTTTAAGCTCATGGTCAAGTTCCTTTATTGTCCCATGCATATGAGTCTTTACTTATGAATGATGGCATTACAATTTCATGTTTGCATTTGCATCTCACAAACTTAGTACATTCCAAAAGTACTAACATATATTTTGCCTACACAATTTAACCATATAGGGACAGGTACTTCTCCACTTGCTCGTGGCTGGTTTTCAAGCGTTCGAGATTAGGGCTTTTGTGGTGAGCCCTTAGTTTGGGTCTGTATCATTTTTATTCTTATTATGTATTTCAGACATTGACGTATAGGTTGGCCTTTAGAGGCTTTTACATTCTATGTTATTTATGTACGGAGTCATTTTTATTTTATGGAAACCAACTGATACCATTTCCGTCCATCCAAGGTCTAGTGGAGTGATTTTATGGAAAAATGTGTATGATTTCCTTTTTAATGTTGTTTCATTATCACAATATTTTCCCATAGACCCTTTCCCCTTATTTCTGCAATTTATGATGTTTTTATGCCTATGTATGCTTAAGGTATTGACATGGCTTGGGTGGGGTACCTTTGGGTGTCTCATTCGTCATATGACGACTAGGCCCTAGGTCGGGTTGTTACAATGGGAAGGTGGCAAGGATGAGATATTGTGACACATTTTAAAACCCCTTGACTATGGGCAGGTGGCAAGGTTGAGATATTGTCACACATTTTTAAAACCCCTTTACCACGGGCAGGTAAAAAGGTTGAGATATTGTGACACTATTTTATAAAAACTCCTTAACCACGGGTAGGTGAAAAGGTTGATATATTATGACACTCCTATACCACGAGCAGGTAGCAAGGTTGCGATATTATAACACCCCTTGATCATGGACAGGTGGCAAGGTTGAGATAGTGTGACACCCCTTCACCACGAGTAGGTGAAAAGATTGAGATATTGAGACACCCCTTAGCTACGGGCAGGTGGCAAGGTTGAGATACTTTGACACCCCTTGACCACGGGCAGGTGGCAAAGTTGATATGCATCACGCTTACTTGACATTGCATCATATTATTTACATTTTATTGCATTTACTCCATCTCCTATCATTCTTTCCTGATATTGTTCTATGTGCTACGTGCAAGTTGTGAATGTTTTGGAACTTGTATATCATTAAGAAGGAATTATGGAAAGATTGTAATATATATTGATAATTTGAGCCTTGTGTATTATGAAAACTGGTTTATGTGAATACTGTGAAAACTTACGATATTGATAAACTATTGTACCACTTGACTCTATAATTCAGTTGTGTATTCTGAGATATTATTCTATGATATGTTGTGTATATATATTGTTATTGTGTTGAGACTTTTCTGAGTGCAGGTGTGTAGTTCGGTGATATGTGGTTGGTTGGATAAGAGTACTTGTGTTTGTCACTACTTTACTCTAGGTTTAGTTTCCCTTTGCTGAGTATTGTGTTGTTTGGTGCTCACATCTTGCTATATTTTTGTAGGCTGTGAGCCCAGTTTCTCTTGATTAGATCCCTCACTATCGGACCGATCTTTTGTATTCTTGAGAGTTAGCGGCTTGTCTCTTTATCTGACCCGCGAGTATTCTATGTTATGTTATGTACATTCGAGAACTAGACATTGAGACTTTATTTTCTTTTAAGTGTTATCATTTAGAGATTTGTACATGTAACACTAGTTATGTGATGGTTTGGTTAGGTTTCTTTATGTATATCTACTATTTTAGACTATTCTATCTTTCTCTTTTACTATTATATTAGAATATTCACGTGTAGGTTGACTCACCTTGGTGGGGTAGGTGAGTGTCATCACATCTGGATTTTGGGTCGTGACATTTGGGAAGAAGGGAAAGTTAAGTCCCCACTATATTGGTCCTTACCAGATTGTGAAAAGGATTAGGAATGTTTCTTATGAATTGGAGTTGCCTTATGAGTTACCAATGATTCATCCAGTCTTTCATGTCTCGATATTGAAAAAATGTCTGGGAGATCCTTCATTAGTAATCCTTATTGATAGTATTGGAGTGAAATATAGCTTATCCTATGAGGAGATCCCGATCTAGATTTTTTATCATTAAATTTATAAATTGAGGACCAAAAAGATAGCCTCAGTCAAAATTTCGTAAAGAAATTAATTTGTTGAAGAAGTCACATGGGAAGCTGAGGAAGATATGAAATCCAAATACTCGCATCTATTCATGTCTGATGATGAGAATGTTGAATGTAATATCCTTACCCTTGATTCAAACTAATTTGTCTATCCTTGAGTTGATTGTTGATTGTCTAGAGAGTTTAATTGGTTGATTGGTTGTTTGAATAATTCATGATTGTTATTCATTCCTCGAGTCCATCTCTAGTTACTCTTCATTCGAGGATGAATGATTTCATGGGGGAGATAATGTTACATCTTAGAAAATTATCAAAATATCCCTAATGGTAGATTATTCGTATAACGCGTCATCCCAATTTTGTTTTGGCAACTTTGAAGTTGGACTTATGATCAACGTGAAAAATTGAGTGAGAAAGTGGTCTCGATCAAATTTTAGACCAACCAGAGAAAAAAATAATTTTTTGAGGCAAAATGCGATTTCCAGCAAGGTTTGCAACACCTCTGTGTCGCAGAGATGCTCCCAAATAGGGCATTCTCATAATTTACATATAAAACTCATTCGACAAATGCAATTTAGGTGTTACATAAAAAAATGAATTGTGGTGGAACAAGTCTATGATGCAGACCTGCTCCATCACAGTTCAAATTATTCCTGACAACTAAAATCTTAATGAGGGACATTCCAGACTTTTATCTACCCCTCCTACACTTAATCTACGATTGATATAGGTCATTTTTTGCCTAAAAAGGATTCCTAAACCTATTCCTAAGCTTCCTTATGCATTCTAACTAAAGAATCTGGGCTAAGAAGAGGAGAAAAGACTAGGGTTCAAGAGAACTGAAGCCAAATTCTTGTAAGATTGATTGTCATCCTCTAACCCAGGTATGTAAGGCAAAACTAAAGCATGTAATTATTCTTTCATGTGCTCCCATTGATGGTAATAGTTGATTGTGAAAGTATTGAGTCTCCATGCATTCTTCTTCGAAGGTTTTTCTTGTAAACTATATATTATATATATTTTTATATGCTTAATGATCAACATGATCTTGATTTACTTTAAAAATACTTTTACATAAGTTATTACATAAACCTTAGATAGTATTTAATAAAAGATTGCATGAATGAACCTAGGGATTGAATCTAGAGTTTTGACAGCATGAATGTGATTGTACTGTGAGAATGGTGATGATGATGTTGATAGAACTTGATGGTCCTGAGAGTTTTCATAATTGAACTCAAATGATTGGTCAAATTGATAAACCTCTTAAATAGTTATCTAATGCACTCTTTAGAGGTTAATGGAATTGATAGATAGATAGATAGATTTGATAGAATTGATGAATTGATAAAGTCCATGTGAGACTTATTGAGTGGATTGATTGTTTTATAAGCATTGAGTCTTGGGAGGAGTATCAAGCATCGAATTGAGTAAGAGTAAGTTTAACTCAAACTCAAAAAACTACGTCACCAAAAGTAGGAGTGGAATGAATATGTTAAAGTAGAAATGTTTTCCTATATTTATTATCCAGAATTAATAGGACTTGATTGATTGTTGGATCCATGATTGGTTGATTCATCCTTTACCCTGGAAAAGTATTGGACGGATGTGGCAAGGACGTCGACTCGTTGTACGATCACTATCTCATAAGTGATTGTTGTTAGATAAGAGAAACTCTCAAATAGGTCTTGACAGTATTCTAATTGGATTAAACTAGATTGGATTGTACATGATTGGTCATTGTCTAAACTATATTCTTACTTACTTTTGACATCCTAATTGAGTTTCGTACTTCTTGACCTAAATATATGAGTTGATGTTATTATATCTTGATGCCTGTTTCATTCTGCCATTTTACATACTCGTACGTTCTACATACTAACACCGATTTGAGCCTGCATCATTTAATGATGCATGGACAAGTATTAGAGATCCTCAGCAGGTGTTCCGTTGAAGATCTATTCCAGATATCAGCTAAGTAGTGAGTCCTCCCTACTTTTGGAGGATGCACACTATTTATTTCATCTAGTGAGTTAGACTTTAGATTGCTTATTTTGATTTGAGGTAATCATGGACCTATCATTGGCACCATTAAATAGTTTGATAGAGGCTTCATAGACTAGAGGGTGATTGGTTTGATTTAGTTTTTGTCATACTAGTCTTATTGATTTGATTTGACTATCTCCAATTGAGATTGTCCACCTTGTTATTTTTTTAGTCTTCTGTTGACATGTTAAATTGTGATTAAATAAATGTGATGAGGTCAAGTGGTTCACTTGGGGACTAGAAATAGTCTCTGAGTGTCGATCACGTCTAGGGTACCCTCCCGGGGCATGACAAATTTGGTATCAAAGCATAGAGTTCAAGAGTTATAGGGAGTCTATGAAGCCGCTTTTCATTACAGACGCAATCCGTCGTTTTTTCTTCCGTCATTTTTTGACAATTTTTTAGTAGTGTTACTTACAACCTGCACACACTAATGAAAATGTAAGGAAGTTGATTTTGGCTAAAGTATCTTGTATCGTTTATATACGGATTTTGATATATCTAAATATCTTATTAGTTTCAAAAACTGATGAGTGGGTGAGATTAAAGAGCACTAATTCAACATAATAGCTATTCAGTAACTCAAATATCAATATCATCAAATAAGGCAAGTGATCAAAACCATACATACCCCAATTCCTACTTCCTAAGTTGACACAGAGCCCATAATCACATATGAGTTTTTAACAAGAGAAACACCAACAATCAATGTTTCGATAGTATGCTATATCCATAAATTACAAATCTTAAGAAATCATACTTTAAAAAAAAAGGAATAACCTTCGTATACTTTGAATTTGAGGTTAGATTACTTCACGTGGATAATAAATTTTCTTTTAGAGATGTATAATGCCAAAATATTTCTTCCAACTAAATTCTCCACTTAACGTGCACATACGAATAAATATAAATTATAAGGATTGGGTGACTTGAGAGATTATAAAAATGACACAAGCTCAGTATGTTGATTAATAATTAATGGAGAGGGTTTTGGGATCAAATCAATTAATGGACAAATTTAAGCTAAAGGTGTTGATGTTACCCTCCTTCACTTCCAAATGGGGCGTCATGGTATCAATACTATAATTATTTGGGATAATTACATGAAATGTCTGAATGGTCATTTCAGTCAATAAAAAAGTAGTTATTTTATGTATAGTTATGTATATTTGCTATAAATTTTATATATAATCAAGTTATATTCATTTTTTGAATATATCGTAATATATATTCAGTGTATAACTTATGTATAGATAAATTGTATCGTATAGTCAGTTTATTCTTTCTATGATTTTTGACAAGATATCTTGTGTAGTCACTCTATTTCTCCTATGATTTTTGGCTATTTTTAAGTGAATAAAATATGACTATATTTGTTGTAAACTGGTTACTTTATGTTATATTTTAGGTAATTAGTTCGCGCTTCATGTGGTCATAAATTAAGTTTATGTATTTTAATATTAAAATTAATAAAATACTCTAAAGTTAATAAGTTCTTTTTATAAAGAAAATTTAGCATTATAAATTTATTTCACGAACTTTTATTAATGTAATATTGCTAAAGTCCTAGTTATCTTCAATTATATTTTTGGATTATAACATTGTTTCTCTATATAATTGGTTTTTCAATAGTGTTTGAACTCCCTAACTTGAATGTTAAATTACTTTAAACCCCAACTTAAAAATCAATTTAGTATATTTGTTATATTTTATATTATATTTATTTAATTATATTATATTATATTGAAAGAAGATAATTTTTCACATCGAAGGAATGTGACTTTTTCGAAAGGTTGTGACTTTTTCAAAGAGTTGTGACTTTTTCGAAGAGTTGTAACTTTTTTGAAGAGTTGTGACTTTGCTGAAAGGTTTTGAGTTTTTCAAATAGTTGAGACTTTTTCGAAGGGTTGTGACTTTTTCAAAAGATTTTGACTTCTTTGTAGGGTCTATACTATCTTAAAAGTATGAACTCCCTAATTTGAATGTTAAATTACCATAATAGGCCCACCTTAAAAATTAATTTGTTATATTTTTTATATTGTATATTATATTTATTTAATTATGTTATATTGAAAGCAGATATTTTTCACATTGAAGGATTGTGACTTTTCCGAAAATCTGTGATATTTTTAAGGAGTTGTGACTTTTGAGAAGAGTTGTGACTTTTTCAAAGGATTTTGACTTTTCGAAGGGTTGTGATTTTTTGAAGGAATGTGATTTTTTCGAAGAGTTGTGACTTTTCCTAAGAGTTGTGACTTTTTTAAGGGTTGTGACTTTTCTAAAGATGTTACTATAATACCCCCAACTTAAAAATCAATTTAGTATATATTTTGTATTTTGTATTATATTTATTTAATTATATTATATTATGTTATATTGAAAGCAAATAACTTTTTTCATTGAATGATTGTGACTTTTTTGAAAGGCTGTGACTTTTTCAAGGAGCTGTGACTTTTTCGAAGAGTTGTAATTTTTTCTAATGGTTGTGACTTTTTCAAAGGGTTGTGACTTTTTCGAAGAGTTGTGACTTTTCCTATGGGTTATGACTTTTTTGAAGTGTTGTGATTTTTTTGAATGGTTGTAAATTTTCCAAAGGGTTGTGACTTTTTTGAAGGGTTGTGACTTTTCCTAAGGGTAGTTACTTTTTCGAAAAATTGTGACTTTTTCGAATAGTTATGACTTTTTCGAATGATTATGACTTTTTCAAAGGGTTGTAACTTTTCCGCAGGGTTGTGACTTTTCTGAAAATATTACTATAATGCCCCAACTTAAAAATCAATTTAGTATATTTTTTATATTTTATATTATATTTATTTAATTATATTATATTAAATTACATTTTTGAAGGGTTACTTTTCCGAAGAGTTGTGACTTTTACGAAGGGTTGGGACTTTTCTGAACGGTTGTAACTTTTTTTGAATGATTGTGACAGGTTAAAGTATCGTTTAATCAGAAAAAATGTCTTTTGAATTTTTTTAAATTCTATTGAACTATTTGATTGATTTTTAAAATATTGAATTATGTAATTAAAAAAAAATGAGAATTACGTGAGAATATATATATATATATATATATATATATATATATGATTTGAAATTAGCCCTTTAACATTTTCATCCATTATGTATGTACTCAGGTAGTGTGTAGGTTATGATAATATATTAAAAAAAATTAATATATTATCAACAATGAAAATCATTTTGAATATAGGCTTAGCTCATATAATAATATTTTTTCAACATAACTAGACTTACGGTCTCTGTTAAAGTATTATTAAATTATATAACTCTCATAAAGTAAGTACATGCGCAGATATTACAACTAAAGAATTTTTCATAATTATTTAAGGCATTTTAGGAAGAGGATAAAAATATATTTTTATCAAATTTTTTATTTATTTTGTTCCAAAGCTAGGGACGTAGATGGGTTTAAGTTATGGTACTCGGGTGGTTTTAGGGATAAAAATGGTGTAGATGTCCTAGTAGACGAGGACCTTAGGGAATATGTGGTTGAGGTTAGGAGGTTTAATGATAGGATGATTTCTATCAAACTTGTGGTTGGTAGGCATGTAGTGAATGTAGTTAGTGTATATGCGCCTCAGGTAGGCCTACATGAGGAAATCAAAAAGCTCTTTGGGAAGAGTTGGATGAGGTTGTGAGAGGTATATCAGAGACAGAAAAAGTCTTCACTGGGGGTGACTTTAATGGGCATATCGGGATGACCACTAGCGAGTTTGAAGATGTTCATGAAGGCTTTGGTTTTGGGGAGAGGAATGGAGGTGGGACGTTTTTCTTGGATTTTGCCAAAGTCTTTGAGTTAGTTATTGCTAACTCATATTTCCCGAAGAGGGAAAATCACTTAATTACCTTTCGTAGTACGGTAGCTAAGACTCAGATTGATTACTTACTTCTCTGAAAGGGTGATAGAAGCCTTTGTAAGAACTGCAAGGTTATTACGAGTGAAAATATTTCCACTCAACATAGGCTTCTAGTGATGGATTTAGAGATTAAGAGAGAAAAGAAGAAGAAGGTCGTTAATGTTCTACCGAGGATTAGATGGGGAGGCCTGACTTCTGCCCTTTGACGAAAGATGGAAGAAAAGTTGAGTAGTTTAGAGGCTTAAAGTAGTGGCGGAGATGTGAACAACATGTGGGACACTACTGCTGATTGCATTAGAAAAGTAGCCACTAAGATACAAGGAGTTTCACAAGGGACCTTTGGTGGACGTCGAGCTGATTGGTGGTGGAATGACGAAGTCCAAGGCAAAGTGAAAGCTAAGAAGATTGCTTATACGAAGTGGTTGGAGTGTAGTGATGAGGATGAAAAGTGAAGGCTTAAGGAGATCTATAAGTCGACAAAGACAGAAGCAAAGATGACGGTGATGTGTACTAAGACAGCAGCATTTGAGCGTCTATATGTGGAGCTAAGTGATAAAGGAGGGGAAAAGAGATTGTATAGGCTCCCTAAAGAGAGAGAAAGGAAAGCTCGCGACTTGGACCAAGTGAAGTGCATCAAGGATGAGAAGGGCGAGGTGTTGGTGGACGAGACTTCCATTAAGCTAAGGTGGAAAGCGTACTTTCATAAACTCTTAAACGAAAAAGGAGATAGAGATATTGGGTTGGGTAAGTTAGCATACTCCAAAATTCATCGAGATTTTGGTTATTGCAGGTGGTTCATGGTTGAGGAGGTTAGATGTGCTATTAGTAGAATGAAAAGAGGAAGGGCGATCAGACCCGATGAGATTCCGGTAAATTTTTGGAAGAACATAGTCAAGGATGGCATAGAGTGATTAACTAGACTATTCAATGTTATCATGAAAACTGTCAAGACGCCCGATGAATGGAGGAGGAGTACAATGGTTCCATTGTACAAAAATAAGGGTGATATTCAAAACTGTAACAATTACAGGGGTATCAAGTTATTAAGCCACACTATGAAGGTCTGGGAGAGAGTGGTGGACATGAGGGTAAGAAAAGGAGTGCCCATTTCAGAGATTCAGTTTGGATTCATGCCGAGGCGATCGACTTTGGAGATTAGTGGAGAAATATAGGAAAAGAAAGAAGGACCTTCATATGGTGTTCATTGATCTTGAGAAGGCCTATGACAAAGTTCTGAGGGATATCCTATGGAGGTTTCTAGAAGTGAAAGGTGTTCCAATGGTGTATATTAGGGTAATAAAAGACATGTACGACGGAGCCAAAACTTGGGTAAGAACGGTGGGAGGAGACTCAGAGTATTTTCCTGTAGAGATAGGACTTCATCAAGGATCTGTGTTGAGCCCTTTTTTGTTTGCCTTGGTGATGGATGAGTTGACACGGTCTATCCAAGAGGAGTTTCCATGGTGTATGCTATTTGCAGATGACATAGTACTGATTGATGAGACTCGGGCTAAAGTTTATGATAGACTGGAAGTTTGGAGACATGTTTTGGAATCCAAAGGGTTCAAACTTAGAAGGACCAAAATAAAATACTTGGAGTGCAAATTCAGTGTTGCGAGGGATGAAGCAGACATTTATGTGAAGCTTGCCACTCAACCTATTTCCAAGAGAGAAAACTTTAAATATCTTGGGTCCATCATCCAGAGTAGTGACGATATTGATGATGATATCAACACATTGTATGGGGGCAACATAGACGAAATAGAGGCTTACCTCTGGAGTATTGTGTGATAAAAAAAATACCACATAAACTCAAAGGTAAGTTTTATAAGATGGTGGTTAGACCGTCTTTGTTGTATGGGGTGGAGTGTTGGCTAATCAAAAACTCACATGTTCAGAAAATGTAGGTCGCGGAGATGAGGATGTTGAGATGAATGTATGAACATACCAAGAGTGATAAGATTAGGAATGAGACCATTCGGGAGATGCCAGAGGTGGCCCCTGTGACTAACAAGATGGGAAAAGCGAGGTTGTGATGGTTTGGACATGTGCAGAGAAGAAGTATTGATGCTCCTGTTAGGAGGTGCGAGAGGTTGGATTTAGAAGTTACACGGAGGAGTAGAGGTAGACCCAAAAAGTATTGGGGGGAGGTGATCAGACAAGATATGGTGAAACTTGATCTCACCGAAGACATGACCTTAGATAGGAAGGAGTGGAGGTCGCGAATTAGAGTAGATAACTAATAGGTTAGTAGAATTAGGTTGATGTCCGGCCGTGGTGTATAGTAGCGTAGTAGGATTTATCATATTTTTATATCTTGTGTTGTCATTACCTGTCTTATATATGTTGATTATATCATATTTACATACTATCATGTGTTTCTCATTATTAGTTGTTCTTTCTGTTTCCTTTTCCTTTCTTTTTTCCATATCTAGTTTATTCTACTTATGGGTTTTTGAGACGAGGGTCCCTAGAAAACAACCTCTCTACCTCTATGAGGTAGTAATAAGGTCTGTGTACATTCTACCCTTCCCAAACACCACTTGTGGGATTCCACTGGGTATGTTATTGTTGTTGTATTAAATTTTTTATTTAAAAATGTTTCTTAAAATATTTGATCCGACCCTTATGAGTTATGTGATACGTATAAAAATGGAGAAACCTAATGGACATTCATATTATCAATTGCTTCTTATTATGTCAAAATACAACGACTTTAAATTATAAAATTCTTTTCTTTTTCTTTTTCTTTTTCTTTTTCTCCCTTTAGGTGTGTTTGGTACAAAGGAAAATATTTTTCTAGAATTATTTTCTTGAAAAACAAGTTGATTTCTAATTTATTTTCTTATGTGTTGCTAGTGAGTGGAAAATATTTTATATCTGTGGTTGGTGAATGAAAATCGATCGCAATAATTGATTCGGGATTTGGTTCCGACACTCAAATTGAAATTTGACCCTATAATCGATTCAAAGTTTGGTGGTGGGATAAAAAAATAAAAATGTAAAAATTTAAAATATTTAATTTTTTTTTTTGGTGGGGTGAGGATGGGTGGGGGTTGGGGTAGGGATTGGGTAAGTAAAATGAAATTTTAAAAAAAAAATATTTATTTATTTTTGGTGGGGTTGGGGATCTGGGGTAAGAAAAAATTGGAGGAGAATTTAAAAAAATGTTTTCCTTAATTTTTAGGGGGAAGTTATTTTTCTTAAATTTGAGAAAAATAAGTTTGATTTGAAAAACGTTTTGGCCAACAAAACGTGAAAATATTATAAAATTTTTCGGAAAAGCTTTTCCTTCAAGAGTGTTTGTTATGATGAAAAATATTTTCATTGTTTTTTTTCAAAATATTTTTTTGAAAAATAAGTAGTTCTATCATTTAAAAATGTATTCTATTTCTAATAGCAAACCCCCCCCCCCCTCCCTCTCCCTCTCCCAAACCCCCACTAAAGAGGAGAAGAGAACGAGAACATTAAAAATACTTAGCAATGCTAGTTGCAGAATTGTTAAAAAAAAATTAACTTATACACATCGAAAATAAAATTTTCACTACTTTTGCAATAATAATACCTAAACTTTCATAATCTCCTTAATGTATCGTACAAGCTCATCTCAACACCTTGGATTTAAGGAAAATACGTTGTTGCATATTTCTTAGGACATATGCCTATTAAGTTTTTCAACATCACTTGAAGTTAGTTCCTTTTTAAAAAGTTACTTGTACTAGAATTTAGTGTTACCTTGTAAGTAGCATTGTAATCATGAATGTTAACAAAAGGATTAAAAAAATATAACAATATACTATAGACTTGTGATCCCTAAGTAATGTTGGAATCTCATATTTTTAAAAGGCTTATGTGTAGGGTGTGTTTGGTACGAAGAAAAATATCTTTTGTAAAAGAAACATTTACACAATTGACGTCTTTAAGAGTATATATTACAACTTTTAACTATATTATTTTGTAATTACTATTAATAAATTAATAATTTCAGCTTCTAACAGATTTGTATTAATTTTTATATTGTATTTAATTTTTTTTATTAACTGACAATATTAATTAATTTAATAAAAAAGAAGTGAGTTCTCGCTTTTGGTACTAATCTCATACTATAATTAAGAAATTTAATTTCAATTTGCACACCTTTTTCAATTTATTTCAAGCAACCTTATTTTTCTCTCTCCACATCATTATCATCATCTTTCATATTTTTTCTAACGTTTTTAGTATCATCAATTTCTTTTCTTTTGTCTAAAAATATCTTTCTTCAATTTGAAGAAATTTCTTTCATCTTTTTCGTATTTCTAGTGATTCATAGTTTTTTTTTTCATTTGATTTCAACATCACGCCTAAAGAAGGAGATACCAATGAAGATTATGAGATATTGGTGAAGAAAAATCTAATTTCTTCAAGTCAAAAGAAGCAAAAAAGGAAGAGGAATAGCGAAAGCTCCGTCGTATGAGATTTCAGATTCCAATTCAAATTCGAATTTTGTTCATGATCAAACCACTAAATAGATAAAGAATATTATTAAGAGAGAGTCGTCACCTCCACCCCCACAAAAAGATCTAGTGCAAAATTGAAAAAGAATTTATAGATCCCTAAATCAAAAAAGGTCAAAGTTGATGTGAAGATATTTTTAAGTTTTTTTTTCAAACATATTTTTCATTAATTTTCTTATTAATGCAATTTGGCTCTCCTGTATATATGACTGATTTTTTTGAAAAAAAATATAAATTTATTTAATATATGATTAATTTTGATATAAAATTATTATTATTTTAATCCTATAATTAATATAAAATTGGTATGATTTGCTTTCATATATATTGTGTTTGCATAATAAAATAGAAATTGACTTTGAATTTTTTATGATTGGAATGAATTTTATATAATTTTGATATTTTTTATTTGTATGTTTACTGTTTATATTTGGTATAAAGTTCAACTCTTGTACTGCCATGCATTTGGTATGACATTGATATAATTTATGAATTTTCACATTAAATTTGTTGGTGAATTGAATTTGAGATGAAAAGTGGTATAATGTGCATTACTATATGTCTATATTTGTTGTGTTTATTTTTGGGAAAATTTTACAAATCCCATAGTTTGGGACAATAATTTCAGTTTATCCCGACCCTTTTTAAAATTATCAAAATCCCAGAAAATGAAGTTTATCGGGATTCATTTATAAACAATGAATCATATACGCTGATTCATACAAATCAGTTAAAATAAAAACGAAAACTGATTTAGATTCCTAAATTTAAGCTGAATAAATTCCAATCAAGCTCAATCCCTACAAAATCGCTACCCACAGACACATATCTTCTTCTTGCTTCATTCTTTTATAAGTTTGTGGATTTTTTTACAAGATTGAGAATCTTGGGTCTTATCTAACTGTTGGGTTGTGATTATTTTTGCTAAGTGTTCATAATGCACACCAGGTGTTTGACAAAATTCCCAATTCTTGCAAGATTGGGAATCTTGGGTCTTCATCACGTTTTATGAGTTATGATTTAGTCTAGGTGATTAATTGCCCACAGTGATTTCTTGTTCATTAGTTTATACTGATTGAATTAGCAAGTTGTCAGTGAATGAACTAAACAACAATATCCATTCATTGCATTGTGTATCGCCTACTTAGATACATTTATTGATTTAAAACATTGACACAATGTAATGAATCAGCAAGCCCTATTGTTAATGAATGAATC
>JBCEWC010010148.1:0-17960 GCA_038996855.1 Solanum aculeatissimum | reverse complement strand
TTAGGAGACCTTAGGATACCTAAAAGGGGCTTGGGGAAATATTAAATCACGAAATTACCATTAATGAAATGGAACTTCAAGACTAAGCAGAGTCACACGGACTTCTACAGTTCCCGTGTAGGTGTCACACAGACCGTCCAGATGCTCCATCAAAAGGGACTTAGCCAAATCTCAACGCGAACTCTCGGAGGACTTTCTGGAACACTTGACGGACAATCTTGATGGGTCATTTGAGGGTTCACAGACCGTATCCTTGTACCATTTTCCTTAGACGTATAGACTAACCACAGCCTAGCCAAGCTACTATCCCACTTGACGGGACAATTCACGGCTCGTCAAAGTGCACATGGACTGTTTAGTGGTCCGTGGCCTATGTATTATCTCATGGGGTGGTTACTGGACACCCTTAGCTCACTGGACCACCTCACGACACTCCACACGGACCATGACAAGTTTCACGAATCGTAGCCCTATCCTTGGCCACTTTTCAGAGCCTATCTCCAATATTTTCTGAATTTCAGGCAGTCCCACTTTTAAGGCCATAAATACCTCATCCGAACTCCGAATCCAGTTGTGTATCAAATCTAACTCAAATATATTCAATTTTATTTATTGTATCCCACACGGTTAAACCCGAATCAAAAGTTATATCCGTTCAAAGCCTACTATCTAAACAGCCTCTCTAGGCCACCAACTGACCCATTTTGCGTCCGGCCAGTTAAACTCAACCCGTGGCCACCAAAACTCAACCATGACCAGTAGTACATCATATAAGACCAACCATAAGGAGTTTTAAAAAAATTTTGAGTTTTTACAAGTGCCCCCAGAAACAACAGGTTCTATGCGTTGCATGCTCGACAGGAAGTGGATGAGACTCTGGATGTGGTGAATGGTATGTTAAAAGTCATTGATTTTGATTATTATTCTTTGCTTGATTCAGGTGAAAATTTATCTTTTATGAATCCTTTGTTTCCTGTTAAGTTTGGTTGGAGTCCTGAAATTTTAAGGGAGCCCTACTCAGTTTATACTCCCGTGGGTGAATCTATTATTGCCCGAAGGGTCTATCAGGGTGGTCTTATTTTAGTTTTGAATAAAGTATATCCTTGTGATCTAGTAGAGCTTGAGATGTTTGATTTTGATATTATTCTGGGGATGAATTTGTTGCATGCTTCATATGCCTTTATTGATTGTAGAACCCGAAAGGTTATGTTTCAGTTTCCTAATAAGCCTGTTTGGGAATGGAAGGATAGTGACTCTATTGTTAAAGGTCAATTTATTTCCTAACTCAAAGCCTAGATAATAATTTCTAAAGGGTGCATCTATTATATTGTGAGGGTTAGAGATGTAAAGTCTGAGTCACCTCCTCTTGAGTTAGTTCCTGTGGTTAATGTTTTTCAAAATGCTTTTCCCAAAGATTTGCCTGGTACTCTGTCCGAAAGATAAGTGGACTTTGGCATATATCTCCTTTCGGATACTCAACCTATTTCCATTCCTTTTTATCATATGGCCACAATTGAATTGAAGGATCAATTGAGGCTTTTGGAGAAGGGTTTCATTAGGCAAAGTATATCACCTTGGGGTTTTTCTGTGTTATTTGTAAGGAAGAAATATGGGCCACTTTAGATGTGTATCTACTACCTGACAATTTAAAAATCTGACCATAAATAATAAATATCCATTACCAAGGATCGATGACTTATTTGACCAGTTGCAAGGATCTACTCATTTCTCAAAGATTGATCTCCGCTCTAGTTATCATAAGTTGAAAATTTGAGAGTTTGTTATTTCTAAAACCACTTTTCAGACTAGATATAGGCATTTTGAATTTATGGTGATGTGATTTGGTTTGACTAATGCTCCAGTTGTGTTTATGGACCTTATGAATTGGGTGGTCAAGCCTTTTCTTGATAGCTTTGTGGTTGTCTTCATTGATGATATTTTGATTTATTCCCAAAGTAAGCGGGAGCATATAGATCATTTGAGGTTGGTTCTTCAGACTTAGAGAGAGAAGCAATTGTTTGCCAAGTTCAGTAAATATGAGTTCTTATTGGGTAAAGTAGATTTCTTTTGTCATGTGGTATCTGGTGATGGTATTCAAGTTTTCCCAAAGAAGATTGAGGCCATGAAGAATTGGCCTAGATCGTTGAATCTATTGATATTTTGAGTTTTCTTGGGTTAGCTGGATATTATCGAAGGCTTGTTTAGGGATATTCATCTATTGCATCTCCGTCGACTAAGTTGACCCAAATGAAGGCCAAGTTTGTATGGTTTGATGAGTGTGAGAAAAGTTTTTAGACTTTGAAGGATTGACTCACATCAGCTACTATTTTAACTCTATAGGATGGATTCGATGTGTTTGTGGTGTATTATGATGCTTGGGTTAGGTTGTAAGCTTATGCAACATGGAAAGTTGATCGCTTATGCATCAAGGCAATTGAAAGTGCATGAATAAAATTACCTGATCCATGGTGATAAATTAGCGCTGTGGTGTTTGCTTTGAAGATTTAGAGACATTATTTATATGGGGTTGATGTTGATATTTTCACCGATCGAAGTTGTTTTCAATATATGATCACCCAAAGGGATCTTAACTTGAGGTACAAAAGGTGGTTGGAGCTACTTAAGGACTATAAAATGAGTGTGTTATATCATCTTGGCAAGGGGAATGTTGTAGCTGATGCTCTTAGTACGATATCTATGGGTAATGTGTCTCATATTGATGGAGAGAAGAAAGAGTTGGAAAGAGATGTTCACCAGTTGGCAAGATTGTGTGTTAGATTGGTTTACTCTGATGATGACGGTATTCATATGCAAAATGGGTCTAAGTCTTCTGTGATTGTTGATGCCAAGGAAAAGCAAGATTAGATACCTCTTTGGTTGAGTTGAAAAAGTTGGTTTCCGAAAAGAAGATAGAGGTTTTCTCCTAAAGTGAAGTTGAGTACCGCTTTTCATTCTCAAACCGATGGACAAACCTATAGGACAATTCAAACTTTGGAGTACATGTTGAGGGCTTGTGTATTGGAATTCAAAGGAAATGGGATGATCATCTATCGCTTATTGAGTTTGCCTACAATAATAGTTTTCATGCTAGCATTGGTATGACATCATATGAAGCTTCATATGGGAGAAGGTGTAGATCCCCGGTGGAATGGTTTGAGTTGGGTGAGATGGCTTTGATATGCTTGGATTTGGTGATTGAGGACATGGAAAAAGTGAAGTTGATTAGGGAAAGGCTAAAAATGGTTCAAAGCTGCCAAAAGTCTTATCCGGATGTTAGAAAGACGGACCTTGAGTTTTGTGTTGGTGATTGGGTGTATGTGAAGGTTTCACCCATGAAGGGTATAATGCATTTTGGTAAGAAGAGCAAGTTAAGTCCCCGGTATGTTGACCCATATAAGATTATTGAGCAGCTTGGTAATATGGTCTATAGATTGGATTTGCCTTTGGATATGAGTTCTATCAACCCGGTGTCCTAGGTGTCTATGTTGGGTAAGTTTATTGGTGATCCTAATTAAACTATAACTCTGGAAGGTGTTGAGGTTGAGGAGAGCTTAACTTATGAAGAGGTATCGATTATAATTTTAGATAGACAAGTGAAGAGGCTTTGCAACAAGGATGTGGCTTTGGTTAAAGTGCCTTAGAGAAATCAACATGTGGAAAGTGCTACATAGAAAGGGAAGTCAGACATGATGAGGCGATATCCCTATCTCTTAAAATCTACTCAAGCCTAAGGTACAAGATTCTTTCTATCCTAAGTGGTCCTAATTGTTTAACTCTTGAGTTTTATGACATGACATTCATACATATGGACAATAAATGATTTAAAGTATTATTTGATGTGAGTTTTTATGATTTTCAAGTAATGATTTATGCATTTTGTCTTCATGTTGTACGCTTCTTGATTATGTCAAGCTTTTCAAGCCATGTTCTAGCCCATTTGAGGATAAATGTTCCCAAGGGGAGATGATGTAAGGACCCAGACTTTTGAAAACCTAGTCGACGCAATGTACACTGATTTTGAACTCATTTTAGGTGGTTTATGATCATCACGAGTCTTCCTCATGTAGCCATGTTGAAAGGGATTCCATTGGATAAGCTTTTCACGAGAACCATTGGAAAATTCGACTTTAATTGGTTATATATATTAGCACAATAATAAATGGATGGTCTATGATCTATCAAATTGAACCTCTTTGAGATAGCTTTCCAACAAATCTTGTTTCACTTGATTCCAAGTTTGGATCGAGAAGTTATGCCCATTTTCTTGAAGCCAGTCTGTGTAGGGATTATGTTGTGTTTTTGGCTAAGGCAAGCTACCAGGAGACCTTGTACGAGTTGTGAAGCCTTGTACGGTCTATGTAGAGGTCTCTTTTGACCTCCCATGAGTCATGCTGAGGTATTTCGTAAAGGTATCATCCTATAGAATGATTCTAAGTATAAGGTTTTCGTTCCGAAGCTTGTGCCACTTAGACGGAAACCTACACGACCCGTTTGCCTCTTGACAGTTTTTCAGTACTTCAGTAGGTGCCAACATTGTCTGGATTTTGACCAAGGCCAATACCACAGACCAGTACACAATCTGTATACCTCTTCACAAGCTATAAGGCTCTTTGACTGGCCACCTAGACTCTTTTTAAATTCCATTTCATTAATGGTTTATTTGTAATTTTGGTTATTTCGTAAGGTTGTTTATGAATTTCTAAGCCATCCTAAACATTTGAAATGACCTATACTCCTCTATTCCTATTCAAATTCATTTCATACACTTAGATTATTGAAAAACTCTCTTCTAAAAACTCCTCTCAAGTGAGCCTTTGGAGATTTACTTGGAACTTATGAAGGGTCGTCTTCTTCAATCAATTTCTTCTTCATTCTTCTTGGTTAGCTAATGTATGTGGGATTAATTCATGGTCCCTTTTCAATCAGCAAGACCCCAAAAACATTACTCCTTGATTTTATAAAATTGAGCTTACTTTAAACATGGGACTTTTAAATTATTGTTCATTTGATTCAATTGAGATATGAGATATGTTTAATTGATGTTTTAAAAGTGATTTAAGCCCTACTATGATGAATTACATTGATAGTACGAAGATTTGAATATGCATGTCCTATTTAAAGGTTGATTTAATCATGGATAATCTAAATTGTGATTTAAATATTAATTTACTTATGAATTTACTTGAATTTCACATTATATTGTTGATTTAAGTATGAATCTATATTTTCCATGCTATTCTCTCATCATTCATGGCATATGCATGCATGAGCATTGGTTTTCATAAAATATTTATTGATGTGGGTTAAGCTCGATTGAGATTATGACTATGAGTTTGAATAAGTATGGGTATGACAAGATTATGATCACAAAAATGTCTAAGATATGGATCTTTGAGCAAACTTCGAGTGTTTACACCAATATGTATGAGTATGATGAGCTATTCCTATGCATGGACTATAGCATGAAAGTGTGATTTGGCTTTTTAGCCCAAGTATGATATGAATTGAAATGTGTTTGGCTTTTAAGCTTAAATATGCATTGTTATGATTTGAAAGGTCTTATGTCTCTTTGAAAGCACATATATGTTTATATGTATTCACGTGGGATATGATGATTTAGCACTGAATGGGATTGGAGTAGTAAGTGGAATAGCCCCAACGGTCCCACTCCTTTCTCTTGAACTACGTGCTAGCATAGCACCCCTTTGTATGGGATGATATGACATGATATGATATGGAAATCCTTCAAAAATGACCGGGTCGTAAGGAAGGTAGCCATGACACTGAAATGATCGAGTCAAAAGGTGTGATGTATATTACCTTTCGCAAGTAGTCTACTCTCATCCGATAGGAAGTTTTCATTGGCCGAATTCATATAATAGCTCTCATGAGTTTGAGATTCGGTTAAGGTCACATCCCCGCTAAGTATAAAGTATTTTGCATTGCATGGATCATGAATTTCATGAAATATTGATATAATACCCTTCCTTGTATATATGAACTTCTTTCTATATGTATGCCCTTGTCATCTAACATTGAATGCAAGTTTATTGAGCTCATAAGCATGTGCATGCCCTCATACTTAGTACAATCAAACGTACTAACGCATACTCTTTTTCTTAGTTGATCTAAACATGTAGGTACCAGAGACTATCATCTTCCACCTCTTGACGACTACATCTTTTGACAAATAGTGTCTTGTGGTGAGTCCTATCATCTAAGCACAAGTCATCTTCTATATTCCTATTATGTTATGATGTTTATGTCTTTACTTTGAGAGTGAGCTCGAGATATGTCTTGTCCCCCGACCTATTCTAGACTAGAGGCATTGTCTGATATCTTGTAGTCTTTCGTATGATTATGCTATGTGTTTTTTGAGACGCTATGATCATGTACTATGTATGGATGACATGATTATGTGATATGAGATGATGTGTAAAGTCCTAAGTTCTATGATATCCCCATAGTTTGAATCCTGCTTACTTATCCTTTAGTTTCATATGCTATGTGCTTTGTGTATCTATTGTTATTCCTATCCCTATGATATCCCCATAGCTTGAGTCATACCTACCCTCCCCGTAGAACTATGTGTTAAATGTATATTTATGCACTTCCAGACCAATGATGTGCAAATGTATGTTATGAGTCTTGTTTGGGATTCTCAGGTTCGCATTCGCCATGTCACTCCTAGGCCCTAGTCCTGGGTCATGACAATTAGATGACACAGGTGTGTACATATACATACATACATATATATAAGGCCCTAGTCCTGGGCCATGATAGTTAAACACCAAGGGTGTATGTGTTTGTGTGTGTATATATATATATATATAGAAAGTAAAATGTCACGACCCGTGGATGGGGCCTAGACGTGACATGGCGAAAAAGAATCCATGAATCCTCGATCAAGCCATCATAGCATCATCACACACATCATCGGTTCAGAAGAACATAACATAATAGCAAACACGCAAGTCTAAGGGATTCTGGGGATTTGGACTCTAGCTATGGGGATGTTGCCGGGAATGGGATAAGCATAAATCACATAGCACATAACAATTACGCTCTAAGGGGCGGGTAAGTATGACTCAAGCTATGGGGGCAAGAAGGGATAGGGACATTCCACATAAGAACATTCCCAACCAACATATCATGATAGCATAAGCGGAAGCATAATCAAATATAAGTTACAATGGCATGGTATGAAAGTCATAACATCTTGACAAACACATAATACGACATACAATAGAATTTCATACATGTCCAACAATGCCTCTACAAGAGTAAGACGGGGCCACGACACAACCTGGGCACACCCTCAAGTCATAAGATAAACAAAAGAAATATAAGCATAAGGTAGAGGGAAGGTGGTATTGCCCTTGGAGCATAGGGCTTACCATAATCAACAAGAATAAGAATCTCGATAAACGTCCAATAGAGGATGGATGACATCTTCGGTCCCTACATTGTTAGAACATGTAGACAAAGAATGTGGGTTAGCACATAAAATACACTAAGTATGCGGGCATGCAATGCATATGTGTATGGACCTACCAAGTAAGCTAAATGGAAAGGGAACATATACATAGAAAGAAATATATATATAAGCAAGGGAGGGTACCATATCAATATGTCATGGGAACCATGATGTATGAATGCAACCTACATAGTCATAGCGGGGATGTGACCTCAACTGACAACAAGAGACACCAAGCGAGCCACTACTTGGAATTAGACTACTTGCTAGGTAAATCACAAGCACCCTATAAATAGGGGTAACAAAGCAAGTCATCCCATCAAGGACGAAATCCCATGTTGCCACATGGTTTGATGGAAAGGAGTATGGACCCTTGGAGATATTCCACCCCGACTCTAATCCCTCGGTGCTAAGTCTCATCCCACGGGAATACATATACATGTATGAGTTTTCAACAAAAAATTTCAATGCTTCAAATCCATACAATGCAAAGCTAGGCTAAAAGCCAAATCATATTTCAAATCTTTCCATAATTAGGCTAAAAAGCCAAACAAGAGTTCAAAATGTCAAGTCCAAGATCAATGCATAGGTGTAGCTCATTCTAACATAACATTATGGTGTAAACACCCAAAATGCTCATAGAGCCATATCAAGACAAGATGTGATCACATTCTTGTCAATACCCATGTCTTACCATAATCAAGTCATATTATATAAGCAGGGTCAAGTCCTTAACAAGAGTTTCATCAAATCAAGCCTTTCATCTATGCATATGTCATGAATGATGAGATAAATATATGAGCAATAGAGATTAAATCTTGATTCAACAATACGATATGAAATTCAATTGAAATCCATGAGAAAATCCCAATTTAAAATCACAATTTACATTACCCATGCCTAAACAAGTATTCAAGGGACCATGCATACTCAAGTCTTCATAATTCCAATGCAAAACATGATAATAGAATTTAAATCATCTTAAAATCAACAATAAAGTACAACCAACAACTCAATTAAATTAAATTATTCATAAATTAAAAGACCCATTTACAAGAAAGCTAAAATTCATGAAAATTGAAGGAAAGGATTTTGGGTCTTCATTGTTGAAAGGAGAATCGTGAATCAATCCCACATACTTTGGTAATTCAAAAAGAGCAAGAAGAACTTGATGAAGGATCTAGTTTCTCACAATTTTCCAAGCTTGGTCTTCAATGGAGGTTTAGAGAATTTGAGAGAAAATTTGAAAAAATTGGAACACTTTGAATGGAATAGGGTGAGTAGGGTTTAATAAGGGGTTTTAGAAGAGTTTAAAATAATTAAAATGGATCCAGGATTAACTAAAATTACAATTAAACCATTAATGCAACGAGGAAGAAGAACTAGATACAGTCGTCGATGGTACACTACACGGACCGTGTAGTGAATCACGGTCCGTGAGACATGACGTGAAGCGACACTTAGAGCATCAAACAACAAAAAACCTGGGCAACTCTCTGGACCACCCCACAGACAGGCCTCACGAGCCATGAGGCTTCACACGGACCGTGAACTGGTCTGTGGATCCTCACTTGGATCCAGCCTCGGCATAAATCTTGGAAAGTCTATGGACCACAACAAGGACGGGCTCACGAGCCGTGAGGCTTCACACGGACCGTGAGCTGGTCCATGAAGCCTCACTTGGCTCGGAGTCTTGGTACTTGGCTCAAGCTGCTCAATGGAACACTCCATAGACCGGGCTCATGGGTCGTGAGCTCCCACATGGTCTGTGGACCCTCTCGTGGTCCACTGCCATAGCCAACATCTTTCCTCCCTTTTTCCAAAACGTTTTCCCTACACAGGCAGTCCCACTGCGAAGGCCATAACTTCCACGTCCGAACTCTGAATTGAGTGAAACTAAGTGCGTTGTGAAGATAACCCAAAAGGCTTAAATCGGATAGGTCGTGACCCACACCGTTCATACCGTACCAAGATACATGGTCATTTAAAGTCAGTACATCCATAAGACATCAAGAAAAAATCTAACCAATACGAATTCCTCCAAGATGGTCATGCTAGGGAGACTCGGGAGACTCATAAACTAATCAAGACAAGCTCAAAGCATCCCCTAACTAGTAACGCAAGATTTGGAAAATTTTGGGTTGTTACATCATCTCTCCCTTAGGAACATTCATCCTCGAATGGGCTAGAACAAGGCTTGAAGAACAAGAAACATTCCGACACAAAACATAATGCATAAATCATCATTTCAAAAGCCATTTAAAACTCATGTCAAAATGTTATCCAAATCATTTTCGTGCACATATATGCATGTAATGTCCTGAACTCAAGAAAATAAAGAATTAGGACCATTCTAAGAGAGAGGTAGAACCTAGTACCTTAGGCTTGAGTAGATTGGAAATGATAGGGGTGTCACTTCATTATGTCCGATTCCGCCTCCCATGTACCACTCTCCACATGTTAATTTCTCTGAATATTTTTAACCAAAGTTACTTCCTTGTTGCGAAGCCGCTTTACTTGTCTATCTATGATCTCAACCAGCACTTCTTCGTAAGTCAAGTTTTCCTCAACCGCGATGCCTTCCAAAGGTACAATTGTTGTAGGGTCACCAACCAACTTCCTCAACATCAAAACATGCAATATCAGATGAATAAAGCTCATTTCCAAGGGAAACACTAATCTATAAGCCACAATGCCGACCCATTTGACAATCTCATATCGTCTGACATACCGAGGATACAACTTTCCCTTTTTGCCAAAACACATGATGCGTTTCATGGGTGATACCTTCACATAAACCCAATCACTCACAGGAAATTTTAGGTCTCTCCTCCTAACATCAGAATAGGATTTTTTGTGACTTTGAGCCGTCCTTAACCTCTCCCTAATCAACTTCACCTTCTCTATACCTTCAACAACCAAGTTAGGGCCTAAAACTGCCATATCACCTAACTCAAACCATCTTACTGGGAACCTACACCTCTTACCATACAAAGCATCAAATAGAGCCAAGCCAATGCTAGGATAGAAAATATTGTTGTAGGAAAACTCAATGATCGGTAGATGATCATCCCAATTTCCTTTGAACACCAACACACAATCCCTTAACATGTCCTCCAAAGTTTGAATCGTCCTCTTCACTTGCCCATCGGTTTGAGGATGAAATGCGGTGCTCAACTTGTTTCTAGTGCCAAGCCTCTTTTGAAACGATCTCCAAAAGTTAGAAGTGAATTGGGTACCATAATCCAATATGATAGACCTCGATACGTCATACAATCTCACCAACTCTTGAATTTACAATTTAGCATAATCCTCGGCACTACATGTAGCCTTGACAGGTAAGAAGTGAGCCTACTTGGTCATTCGATCCACCACAACACAAATAGAATCAAACTACTTATGAGTACAGGGTAACCTAACCACAAAATCCACATTCACATCCTCCCACTTCCAAGTAGGGATTTCAATATCTTGGGCCTACCCACAAGACCTTTGATGTTCAACCTTCACTTGTTGGCAATTTGGACATTTCAACACAAACTTGGCTAGGTCCTTTTTCATACCATGCCACCAATATATCTCTCTCAAGTCCCGATGCATCTTAGTAGATCCTGGATGAATATAATATTGGGAATTATGAGCTTCGCTCATGATGACCTCTCTTAGGCCGTCTATATCTGGAACACACACCCAGTCTTGATACCATAGTACACCATCTCCCCCTTGGGAGAAAACCTCTATCTTCTTTTCGGTAACTAACCTCTTCAACTAAACCAAGAAAGGATCTAAATCCTGCTTTGCTTTTATATCAACAATCACAAAAGATTCGGACCCGCTTTGAACAAGAATACCACCATCGTTCAAGTCGGCTAATCTAATACCCAACCTAGCTAAACGATACACATCTCTCACCATCTCCTTCTTCTCTACATCCGCGTACGATACACTACCCATGGATAGTCTACTAAGGGCAGCCACTATAATATTCACCTCGCCCGGGTGATAAAGAACGCTCACATCATAGTCCTTGAGTTTTTCTAACCACCTCCTTTGCCTCAAGTTAAGATCCCTTTGCGTGAACACATATTGCAAAATTTTATGATCGGTGAAAACATCAATGTGGACTCCATACAAGTAATGTCTCCAAATTACATAAGCAAACACTACCGCCACCAACTCAAGGTCATGGGTCGAATAATTTTGCTCCTGAAACTTTAATTGCCGAGATGCATAAGCTATCACCTTACCTTGTTGCATGAGCACACACCCAAACCCAATCCGCAAAGTATCGCAATACACTACAAATCCCTCTAGTCCATTTGGCAGAGTCAAAATGGGAGCCGATGTAAGCTGATCCTTCAAAGTCTTAAAGATCTTCTCTCACTCACTCGACCACACAAACTTAGCCTTTTTTTGGGTCAACTTACCCAACGGGGACACAATAAAAGAGAATACCTAAACAAACTCCGATAATAACTGGCCAACCCCAAGAAACTTTGGATATCAGAAGGAGTAATGGTCTAGGCTGATTCTTTAATGCTTCGATCGTCTTAGGGTAAACTTTAATACCATTGTCGAACACCACATGACTAAGAAAAGCAACTTCACCCAACCAAAACTCACATTTACTAAATTTGGTGCACAACTGTTTCTCCCTTAAGGTTTGAAGCACCAACCTCAAGTGATCCATGTGCACCCGCTCACTCTGGGAGTAAATAAAAATATCATCAATAAAGACCACCATAAAGTTGTCAAAAAATGGCTTGAACACTCGATTCATGAGATACATAAACACCACCGGGGCATTGGTCAAACCAAATGACATCACCACAAATTAAAAATGCCCATAAAAAGTCTGGAAAGCTATCTTGGGAATATCACATTACCTTACCTTTAATTGATGGTAGCCCGAACAGAGATCAATCTTATAGAAGTGTGTATCCCCTTGATGTTGGTCAAACAAGTCGTCAATTCTGGGCAATGTGTACTTATTCTTGATGGTCACCTTGTTCAACTGCTAATAATAAATGCACATTTGGAGCGACCCATCCTTCTTCCATACAAACAATACGGGAGCACCCCAAGGCGAAATACTTGGTCTAATATAACCCTTATCCAACAAGTCTTTCAATTGATCCTTTAACTCCTTTAGTTCAGCCAAAGCCATACGGTAAGGAGGAATAGAAATAGGTTGAGTATCTAGAAGGAGATCTATGCAAAAATCCACTTCTCTATCAGAAGGAATATCGGGTAAATCCTCGGGAAACACATCGAGAAATTCATTAACCACCAAAACTGATTCAACAAAAGGTGACTCAACCTCCATATCTCTAACCCTCATAATATGGTATATGCATCCCTTACAAATCATTCTTTGGGCGTTGAAGTAGGAAATAAACCGACCTCTAACCACGGAGTCACTACCCTTCCATTCCAAAACAGATTCATTAGGAACATGCATTCTGACTTTCCTAGTCCTAGAATCGATCAAGGCATACAAAGCATGTAACAAATCCATCCCAAGAATAACATCAAAATCATACATCTCAATCTCTACGTGGTCACCGGGAAAGATTTTATGTAAAACCGAAATAGAACAATCCCGATACACCTTACGAGCAATAATTGATTCACCAATGGGAGTATAAATCGAATCACGTTGCCTCAAAGTTTCAGGACTCAAACCAAATTTAACAGCCAGCAAAGGAGTCACAAAAGATAAATTCGCACCTGGATCAAGTAAAGCATAAACATCAAAATCAAAGACTTTTAACGTACTAGTCACCACATTCTGTGCTTCATCCACCTGCTATTGGGCATGAAGAGCATAAAACCTATTGTTCCTAGGGGCACCACCAACTTGAGCTTTTGGATGTCCTTGACCATCTGGATCCACCTGATATTTCTTTGAGTTCCTCGGGCAATCAACAACTATGTGGTTCATACTTCCACACCCGAAGCAAGCACCCAAAACCTTCCTGCATTTAACCAAATGATTCCCTCCACTCTGCCCAAAAATGGGGAGGTCATGGACCACCCCCAACTTGTGCCTTAGGAGGAGGCACTCTTGGGTTACCAAACTTCATATTTGAACCTTGGTCCTGTTGGAAATGACCAATTCCACTACCACTCCTAGAGTTGCAGAACCCACCATCAAACCAGGGCCTTTTGGAGTCGTTCACCCTTCTCTCCTTGAGTTTTTCTCTCTCAATCTGTGCAACATAAGTCATAAGCCTGCAGATGTCCATTTCCCGAATGAGCATGGCGGTGCGACATTCCTTTACCACTAAATCAGAAACCCCAAAAATAAACTTGTGCATCCTTGTATGAGGATCCGCTACTAGAGAGGAAGCATACTTCGAGAGCTTGGTGAACTTGTGGGAATAGTCCCGCACAGACATACTGCCTTGCTTGAGAGTAATAAATTCAGTCATCTTAGCTTCCCAAAGTTCAAGAGGGAAGAAACGGTCTAGAAAAGCAGACTTGAATTCATTCCAATCTAGCTTAGTATTTGTGACCCTCTCAACCAATCACTGGTTATACCACACTTGAGCCACATCTTTCAACTTATAAGCAGCTAACTCAGCCTTCTCCTCAGAACTGACACCCATAACTGTCAACATTTTCATGAGCTCATCAATAAACTCTTGGGCATCCTCATCAACCTTCGAACAAATGAACTCTGGAGGATTCATCCGGGTAAAGTCTCTCACCCTAGAGGCTGTAGTGCCACTATTTATGGGATTAGTTGGCCGAGCTTGATTAGCCACTACCTAGGCCAGCATAGCAACTACGTTCCAAAACTCAACATTAGTCACTTGTTCTTCCGCAGGCTCACGGGGGGTTTGTTTCTCATAGACCAGAGCCTATCTGGGGATGGGAGCTTTTCGGGGAGACATCTTCTGAAAGAGTAACAAGAATAACATCAGTTCAAGAAACTTCACAAACAATTCACAGCACGACACAAGGGACAATGAAGTGAGATAATTCCTAAAACATCATCATAGCCCCTTGTTCATAGGTATGATGCACATCACACCCCTGAACAAGACTCTAATTGATGCGACATGTTGGACTCCAAGGATCAATACAAATCTAAGGCTTTAATACCATCTCTGTCAAGACCCATGGACGGGGCCTAGACGTGACATGGCGAAGGACAACTCGAGAGTCCTCAATCAAGCCATCATAGCATCATCACACACATCATCGATTCAAAAACATGTAACATAATAGAAAACACGTAAGCTTAAGGGATTCTGGGGCTTTGGACTCAAGCTATAGGGATGTTGCCAGGAATGGGATAAGCATGAATCACATAACACATAGCAATTATGTTCTAAGGAGCGGGTAAGTATGACTCAAGCTATGGGGGCAAGACGGGATAGGGACTTTCCACATAGGCACATTCTCAACCAACATATCATGATATCATAAGTGGAAGTATAATCAAACATAAGTAACAATGGCATGGCATAAAAGTCATAATATCTCGACAAGTACATAATACGGCGTACAAAAGAATTCATACATGTCCAACAATGCCTCTACAAGAGTAAGACGGGTTCTCGACATAACTCGGGCTCAGCTTCAAGTCATAAGATAAACAAAAGAAATATAAGCGTAAGGTAGAGGGGAGGTGGTATTTCCCTTTGAGCATAGGGCTCACCACAATCAACAAGAACAAGAATCTTGATAGGCGTCCAACGGAGGATGGGTGTCACCTCCGATCCCTACATGGTTGGAACATGTAGACAAAGAATATGGGTTAGTACATAAAATGCACTAAGTATGCGGGCATGCAATGCACATGAGTATAGACCTACCAAGTAAGCTAAATAGCAAGGGCACATATACATAGAAATAAATATATATATATATATAAGAAAGGGAAAGTACCATATCAATATTCCATGGGAACCATAAAACATTAATGCAGCCTACAAAGTCATAGCGGGGATGTGACCTCAACCGACAACAAGAGAAACTAAGCAAGCCATTACTTGGAATTGGACTACTTGCTAGGTAGATCACAAGCACCCTATAAATAGGGGTAACAAAGCAAGTCATCCCATCAAGGGAGAAACCCTATGTTGACACATGGTTTGACGGAAAGGAGTAGAGACCCTTGGAGATAGTCCACCCCGACTCCAATCCCTCGGTGATAAGTCTCATCCCATGGGAATACATATGCATATATGAGTTTTCAAAATTGAGGTTCAATGCTTCAAATCCATACAATGCAAAGCTAGGCTAAAAGAGAAATTATATTTCAAATCTTTCTATAATTAGGCTAAAAAGCCAAACAAGAGTTCAAAATGTCAAGTCCAAGATCAATGCATAGGAGTAGCTCATTCTAACAAACAATATGGTGTAAACACCCAAAATGATCATAGAGCCATATCAAGACAAGAAGTGATCACATTCTAGTCAATTTCCACGTCTTACCAAAATCAAGTCATATCATATCAGAAGGGCCAAGCCCTTAACAAAAGTTTCATCAAATCAAGTCTTTCATGTATGTATATGTCATGAATGATGAGATGAATACATGGGCAATAAAGGTTAAATCTTGATTCAACAATATGATATGAAATTCAATTGAAATCCATGAGAAAATCCCAATTTAAAATCACAATTTACATTACCCATGTCTAAACAAGCATTCAAGGGACCATGCACACTTAAGTCTTCATAATTCCAATGCAAAATATGATAATTGAATTTACATCATCTTAAAACAAACATTAAAGTACAACCCTCAACTCAATTGAATTAAATCATTCATAAATTAAAAGATCCATTTACAAGAAAGCTAACATTCATCAAAATTGAAGGAAAAAGTTTTGGATCTTCATGGTTGAAAGGAGAACCATGAATCAATCCCACATACCATGGTAATTCAAGAAGAGAAAGAAGAAATTGATGAAAAATCTAGTTTCCCCCAATTTTCCAAGCTTGCTCTTCAATGGAGGTTGAGAGAATTTGAGAGAAAATTTGAAGAAATTGGAACAATTTGAATGGAATAGGGTGAATAAAGTTAATCAGGGGTTTTAGAAGAGTTTAAAATATTTAAAACGGCCCTAGAATTAACTAAAATTATAATTAAACTATTAATAAAATGAGGAAGAAGAACTGGAGACAGTGATCAATGGTACACTACACGGACTGTGTAGTGACTCACGATCCGTGAGACATGTCGTGAAGCGACACTTGAAGCATTAAACAACAAAAACCCGAGGAAACTCTCTTGACCACCCCACAGACAGGCCTTACGAGAATGAGGCTTCACACAGACCGTGAACTTGTCTGTGGAGCCTCACTTGGCTCCGAGGCTTGGCACAAATCCTAATAACTGTTTGGACTACCACACGGACGGGCTCACGATCCATGAGGCTTCACACGGATCGTGAGCTGGTCCGTGAAGCCTTACTTGGCTGGGAGTCTTGGTCCCTAGCTCAAGCTACTCACTGGAACACTCCACGGATCGGGCTCACTGGTCATGAGCTCCGACACAGTCCGTGAACCCTCTCGTGGTCCACTTCCTTAGCTAACATATTTCATTCCATTTTCTAGAACATTTTCCCAACACAAGCAGTCCCACTGCGAAGGCTATAACTTCCACATCCAAACACAGAATTGAGTGAAACTAAGTGCGTTGCGAAGATAACCCAAAGAGCTTCAATTAGGTCATGGCCCACACTGTTAATCCCGTACCAAGAAATATGGCCATTTAAAGTCAGCACATCCACAAGATGTCAAGAAAAAATCTAACCAATACGATTTTTTCGAAGACGATCATGTAAAAAAGACTTGGGAGACTCATAAACTAATCAAGACAAGCTCAAATCAGTCCCTAACCAGTAGCGTAAGATTTGGAAAATTTTGGGTTGTTATACAAAATCATATCAAGATTCCATAAATCATGATGCATGAATGCCATAATATTTTAAACATAGCGGGGATGGGACCTCAATCGACATATAAGACCAAGTGAGTTATTACTTAGAATTCCAATGTTCTCTCTATAGAAGAGTAAAGAGTGATCTATTTGCTAAAGGTATACCATACTTCTCTTTACAGTACCATCACCGGTTTTAGAGAAGTAACCTTACCTTACGGAATCATCACCCATTTCAGAAAGGGATTTTCAAGATCATCCACAAAGAGGAGTAAACATGAACCTATGTTTGGAACGTAGTTATATAAAGGAGACTTTGTATAAGGACTCCTTAAGTCAAGCCCCCACCTCCATTCCCATTCAGTGGTAAGTCATCATCCCACGGGAATACGTTTTGGGAAGAAGGGCAAGTTAAGTCCAAGGTATGTTGGTCCTTATGAGATATTGGAGAGGATTGGTAGTGTGGCATACAAGTTGGACTTGCCTTTGGAGATGAGCTCCATTAATCCGGTTTTCCATGTGTCTATGTTGAGGAAGTTGGTTGGTGACCCAAAGGATATTACACCTTTGGAAGATGTGACT
>JBCEWC010010147.1:0-17960 GCA_038996855.1 Solanum aculeatissimum | reverse complement strand
ATAATTTAACATCACTTGATACTAAATCGTTACTTGTAAGTCATGTATTTGCTTGGTTTCCAACGTATAACTCTTCTCTTGGAAAATAAATTAGAATATGAGGTTAAATATTGCATATTATTATGTTTAGGTGCTCTATTGATTTGTTTGTTTTACTTATCTCATCGTATTGCATCAAATAGTTAGAGAAGTCTTATATTTATTTTATGATACGAGTATTCTTTTATTGGGTAAATCGAAAATCGAACCGTTAAGGACCAAAAACTGATAAATAAAAAATTGATAGAAAATATCTTATTGGTTTGTTATTGGTTTAACATATTTAAAAACCAAAAATTGATAAACCGAACCCATAATACATAAAATCGAACCGACCGATGCACACCCCTAAACCCCTATTCCCGCCCCAAATTTTTTTAAGAAAAAAAAAATAAAAAATCACGCACACAAATATTGTTTTAGTGCAATTAAGAATTTTATATTATGAGTAGGGAATCTGAGTTTATATGGGTACCTATATTTTACCCATTTTGACCATATTTGTATGATCTCTTACAATGGATTAACCCATATTTACCCATTTTGAAAATATGAGTGATCCATTAAAATAAATATGGATTAAATGGACTCCTTTTACCTTATATGGGTTGAAATTGTCACCCCTAGGTGTAGCAGGTTAGGCCACAATAGAAACTAGGTGCTACTTCACGTATGCCAGAGTTTCTTTCTAATGTATTGTTTTGTATTGTATCGTATCGTACTATATTATTTCAATGAATATAATGTTTGGATAGATTGTATTATTCTCCGTCGTTACATAATGTCATATTTTTATAATTTGAATGATAAATTAAACCTACAAGAAATTGTAGGGTATGTGTTAGATACCGATAGGGTGAATAATAAAATAAAATTATTAAATAATAGATAAAGTAAAAAATGAGAAAAAGATATTAAAGTAATGACGCAACCACACCAAATTGGTCGTTAGAAAAAATGAGTCTTTTTGTCGTTATTTAACGATTAATTTAAACGATACAATACAATGAAGTTTAAGTAACAATCAAAACAAACATTGTATTTAAACGAATAATGTGATACAATACAATGGGTAACAATCATCCAAACAAGGGGTAAAGTTGTCGTAAATACGAAAGAGAAAAAATTATCTCATTATTTTTTTCAGGAATTCACAAATTAACCATATCTATATATATTATTTTCATAATCTTTAAGATTTTAAAGTTAACTAAAATTTAAATTATCAAAGATTTTCTTATTAAAAATACCTAATATATCAATTTCTTTATTTTTTTAAAAAAGAAGTAACTTTATCAAACATTAAATTATTCCTTTTATGTTATCCAATATATCTAAAAAAAATTAAAAGTAATTATAGAAAATATAGAACTATTCCTTTTATGTTATCTGATATATCTGATTTTTCATATGCAATCTTCAATACTAATTCATTATTATTTACATGTTGATCATAGTTGTCTTCTAGTGATACTTCCACCACTATGCATCCAAGAGCCCAAATATCAATATGTATATCATAAATTTCAATCTTTATAGATTTCGGAGAGGCATATATATTGAAGGTGTCTCAATAAAATAGAAAGTCTAAAGCCAATTTTTTTTTAAAAGAGATCTTCTGCTTCTTTAATAATTTTTTATATATATATTTTACTATCATAGAATTTTAAAATACATGATAATCACATCTTTTTCAATTACTAGTATAATGTTTCTTGTAATAATTAATAAGATATGAATAGATATATATAAATTATTATATGTTATATAACACCACAAATGTTTAGATCTTAGATAAGTTCTTATCGATTATTTTAGAGAAAATGTTAATTCTATCAAATGATATACAAACTACTAAAATATTATAAAAAAGTGGTGGGGGTATTAAAAAATAAAATTGAGAGTTTACCTGATTGAGTAACAAATTAGAGTATCATTTGTATTTGTATAATATTTTGTATTTATTAATTATGTATTAATTATGCCTTGATTTTTTTCCTTGTATATTTTAGTAAACTCATAATCCCTGTTGATGTAGGAAACATTATCCTAATAGATTTGAGAAAGGAATATATTGTCCTGGTTGGGCTAGAAAAACCTTTCTCTTATAGGTTTGGTATTAATTGAGATCTATATATAGGGTGTCTAGTTGAGGATTTTAAAGCATTGTAAACTTCTTCTTTTCTTTCATAGTGGAAAACTCTCTTTGTCTTTGCTGGGAGGAGTAAGCGTAGCCGAACCCCGTTAAATCCTTGTGTTATTTTTCTTCTTTATTTTCTTTAGTTTTGATAGCGTGTTAGTTAATCTATGATATTTACGAAACAATTGATATCAGAGCTTGGTTGGAATTTCTAGACATAATCTAGGGTTAAGGTGTCTTCATCATCTTCTACAAACTATGAAATAGAGAAATCCGATTGGAGGGGTCTAATTTTAGCCTATGAAAAATTAAAATGAGATCGTCATTGGTGTTACAAAGATTATGGAAGGCAATTGAGGGGGATTGTTCAAATGAGTTGAAAGAATCGGAACAAGCAGAATTGAACGAGAGGACTTTGAGTGTGATATTCATGAGCGTTACAGATAGCATTCTTCGGAAAATTGCTAAAGAGAAATTTGAAGCAACATCATGAAAGAAGCTAGAAGATCTGTATTCTAAGAAATCGCTGACAAACCGCCTTTACTTAAAAAAGAGGTTATACAATCTGTGTATGAATGAAGGTACATCAGTCAAAACTCACCTTGATGAGTTTAATGCAATTATAATGGACTTGAAGAATGCAGATATCAAAATCGAAAGTGAGGATCAGGCCTTAATCGTGTTATGTTCTTTACCATCATTTTATGATATTTTTGTCAATAAATTACTATATGAGAAAAATAGTATTTCACTTGATGATGTTAGTAATGCACTAAAATCTAAAGATTTGAAGAAGAGCTTTCTGAACAGCAGAACTGAGGGTGAAGATCTTGTGAGTAGGGGAAGAACACAACAAAAAGATTTTAATAGAAAAAGGTCTAATACTAGATCGAAGTCTAGAGCAAGGAAGCAGAACTGCTATGAGTGCGGGGAAAAGGATCATTACAAAAGAGATTATCCTAAACTAAAGGAGAAAAAAGAAAAGCAGAAAGTTGATTACTCAACAAACATTGTTGACACTGTTAATAATTCTGATGACAGTGACTATGTAGGAGAAGTTTGTGTTGTGAGTTCTAATAATAGCCACAATTTTTGAATTTTTTATTCTGGTGCAACTTTTCACATGAGTCCACACAAAAATTGATCTGCAACTTACAAATGGATAGATAGGACTGTCTACCTAGGAGATGATAATTCATTAGAAGTAGAGGACATTGGTAATATCAGATTAAGAATGTTTGATGGCATTGTCAAAAATATTGAGTGTTGGCATGTTCCTCGAAAGAAGAGAAATTTAATTTCTCTTTCAACTTTGGATGATCAAGGGTATAAGTTTCACTCAGAGAATAGGACACTTAAAGTGTGTAAATGCTCCATGGTACTCATGAAGGGCAATCTTCATTCTATACTATATTATCTATAAGCTAGTGTAGTTTAAGGGGGAAGCAACTGTGACTTCTAAAAAGAGTGATCTGAATCAATCTCAATAGTGAACTTGCGACTTGGTCATATGAGTGACAAAGGATTGTCTTTGTTGAACAAGCAGAATTTATTGGATGGTTACAAAATTCAAGCTTTGAATTTTTATGAGCATTGTGTATTTGGTGAGCAAACAAGGGTGAAGTTCAACAAGAAGGTAACACACAAGACCAAAGACAAGTTAGATTATATACATTTAGACTTGTGGGGTCCAAATAGAATTTCCTCTAAAAATGGTATCAGGTACTTTATGACTTTGATTGATAATTACTCAAGGATGGTACGGGTGTATTTTCTTAAAATAAAAGATGAGACATTTTCAACATTTGTCAAATGGAAGACGGTGGTTGAGAGGCAAATCAAAAGAAAGATTAAGCGTCTACGAACTGATAATGGATTGAAATTTTGCAACTTAGAGTTCAATGACTTCTGCAACAGAAAGGGCATAGTGAGGCACCACACTTTTGTTGAAACACCACAATAAAATGGTGTTGCAGAATGTATGAACAAGATACTTAGTGATAGGGCACAAAGTATGCTTTCACACTCATGTTTTAGCAAAGTTTTTTGGGTTGAACCAATCAATACAGCTTGTTATTTGGTCAATAGATCTCCATTCACAGCTATTGAGTTCAAAACTCCTTTGAAGTTTGGTTCAGTTTGCCTGTTGATTATTCAAATTTAAGGGTATTTGGTTATCCTGCTTATGTTCATACGAGGGATGTAAAACTTGAACCGAGGGCAAAAAAGTACATATTTTTAGGGTATGCAACTGAAGTGAAAGGTTATAGGTTGTGGTGCACAGATCAAAAGACTCCAGGATGAATTATTAGTGGGAATGTGACATTCAATGAATTTGCCTCTCTAACAGTCAGAAGAAAAAGGCAATAGCAGAAACAGATCATGGTGCTAGTGACCGCATAGAGCTAGAAATTGAATCTCCACTAGCTTAGCCCAATTGTTCAGAAGTGGAGGAGGTTCAAGACATTAACCAAGATGATAATGGTGATACACCTATACAACAACAATCCTATAGCATTGCAATAGGAAGGAAAAAGAGAGTGATCAACCCACTAAAAATATTTGTGAACGTGGTTGATGAAAATCTTTTTGGATATGCAAATTTTATAGAATTTGTTTTAGCAGTTGCAGAAAATATTGATGTGCTTGAGCCTAATAGCTACAAAGAAGTTATTTCTAGTTCAAAATCAGATCAATGGATTGGTGCTATGAGTGAAGAGATTGAGTCTCTAAAAAGAATCAAATAGAGAAGCTTGTTTCATTTCCAAAGGGACAAAAAAGTGATACACTGCAAATGAATTTTCAAAATAAAGGAAGATAATTCAGAGGTTGAAGCACTAAGATACATGGCAAGGTTGGTAGCTAAAGATTATACACAAAGAGAGGGAATAATCTATAATGAAGTATTCTCTCCGGTAGTAAAATATAGCTCTATCAGGGTCTTACTAGCTTTGGTGGCTCTTCACAACTTAAAGTTAGAACAGTTAGATGTGAAAATTGCATTCTTACATAAGGAGTTGGAAGAAAGAATTTATATAAAGCAACCTGAGGAATTTATCACTCCGAGTAAAGAAAATCATTTTTGTTTGCTTAAGAAATCTCTATATGGGTTGAAACAGTCACCTAGTCAATGATATAAAAGGTTTGACACATTTATAATTCAAAATGCCTATTCTTGAAGTGCACATGATAGTTGTGTGTATTATAAAAATCTTAGAGATGATTCTTTTGTGTATTTGATATTGTATGTAGATGACATGCTTATTGCTGCAAAAAGTATGTCACAAATTGAACGATTGAAGCAGCAACTAGGTGAGGAGTTTGAGATGAAAGATTTGAGTGCTGCAAAGAAAATATTGGAGATAGAAATTACTCGAGATAGAAGAGTTGGGAAACTGATGTTATCTTCACAATCCTATATTAAAAAGGTTCTTAAGAGATTTAATATGAAAGTTGCTAAGCCTGTTTATATTCTTTTGGCTTCCCATTTCTAGTTATTTGCAGACATGTCACTTGTCCTGATATTTCACATGTTATTAGTGTTGTGAGTAGATAGATGGCATGTCCTGATAAAGAACATTGACAGACAGTGAAGTGAATTTTGAGATACTTGAAGGGTATTACAGATGTGAGCTTGCCTTTTTCTAAAGACAAGCTAAGTGAATCAGTAATAGATTATGTGGATTCCGAATATGCAGGGGACTTGAATAAAAGAAGATCTCTGACAAGTTATGTGTTTACTCTTTTTGGTAGTCTTATCAATTGGAAGGCAGCCTTGCATTCTATTGTTGCTTTGTCCTCTACGGAGGTTGAGTTGTCACGCCTCGGGAGGGTACCCTAGACATAACCTGCACTCAGAGATTATTGCTAGTCCCCAAGTGAACTACTTGACCTCATCAAATTTATTCAATCATTATTTAACAAATCAGCAGAAGATTAATGATTAAAAAAATGGTGGACAATCTCAATATATATATATAAAGGCCATAGGCCAACAATCAACTCTAATTCTATGACATAAAAAATAGTTTTAAAGGAAATCAGTCAAGAGATAAAGATATCAACATCAACTCATCACTATCTAGTCTATGAAACCTCTAACTCTATTATCTAGGTGGTGCCAATGATAGGTTCATGGCTACCTCAAATCAAATAAAAGAAAATTTAAACTCTAGTAGCTAGATGATAGTAACATGAAAATTCTCCGAAGGTAAGGAAGTCTCACCAACCAGCTGAATGCGAATAAGTCCTCAATAATACACCTATTGATGATCCCTAAAACCTGTCTCTGCATCATAAAATGATGCAGTCCAAATAGACGTTAGTATGTGAAATGTATGAGTATGTAAAATAGCTAAATGAAACAGATATAGGTAGAACAATAATTAGCGCAGAAAATACTCAATCAAAATGTCAAATGTCTATCTAAAGGAAGAATAAAGAGTAGACAATGACCAATAAATACCCATCCAATCTAATCTGAATCCAATCCAAATCAGAGTACTATCAAGATGGAACTTTTATGAAAGTTTCTCTTATCTGACAACAATCACTTATGAACCAGTGATCGTACAACAATTATGTTGATGTTGCCACAACCGTTCAATACTTGTCAAGTAGAGAATAACTTGATCCACACTGGACCAGAAAGGAGTCATCTATTGTTTCAAGGACCTATCAAGAGGAAATATCCTATTTAACAGTTTCAATCCTCTCCTAAGCATGGCAGCGTAGTTATTGAGTTCAATTTGGACTGACTCTTACTCCATTCGGTGGTCGATACTCCTCCCAATACTCAATGCTCATAAACAATCAAACTCAATCAATGAGTCTCATAAGGACTCACATCAATTTTTGATCAAGCCTTTCGGCCTATCAACTATCAAATCAATTCTCAATCATATCTTTCAACAATTCGACCAATCAATCCCATTGATCTTTCAAGAATGAATTACACTATCACATAGGAGAACTTTTCATTTAGACCACTTTTTAGAGTTCAGATTTGAAGACTCATAGGATCATCAAGTTCTATTGACCTATCATCATGCTCACATCACAATTATACTGTTAAGGCTCTAGACTCAATCTCTAAGTTCTTTCATGTAATTCTTATATGGAGTAAAAAGTAGGGTTTATAAAATAACTTGTATAAAACATTCATTCAGTAAAACAAGTTCATGATGATCATCAAGCATGTAAAAATACATAAAGTATATATGGTTTACAAGAAAACCTTCAAAAAAACATGCATAAAGACTCAACACCCTCTTCTATCAATCTATCTCAATCAAGGGGCACATGGAAGAACAATTTCGTGCTTTAGGTTAGTCTTACATACCTGGAATGAAGGTAAACAATCAACTTGGCACAAATTCGGCTTGAATTCCTCGAATTATCGCTCTTTTCTCTTCTCTTAAGCCCTAGGTCTTTGGTTAGAGTGCGTAGAAGACTTAGGAATGGGTTTTAAAAAAAATTTAAATAGAAAATGACCTATTTTGATCGTGTTTTAAGTTTAGGAGGGGTAGAAAAAGGACTAGAATTCCCCTGCTTTTAAAACTGATTGTTAAGTACCGTAATGGAACAAGTCCGCAACGCAAACTTGTCGCGCCTCAATTCATTTTTTGAAGAAAAATTTAAAATGCGTTGAAAAACTATTTTTCTATAAAAATACACATAAATCGTATTTGACAAATGCATGTTATGTGTAATTTTTCATAAATCGCTTTTCGATTGATTTTCTAATCCCATAGAAATAATGGGACCAAAATTTAAGTGCAAGTTCACGATGCGGACGTGTCGCGCACTTTTTTGATTTTGCATTTCCACATCAAAAAATTATTATTTGATCTGATTGGTCGAAAAATCAACCAAGACCATTTTTCCACATAATTTTTCATGTTGATGCATTTTCGGCCTCGAATTTGCCAATGGAGTTTGGGAAGACGCGTTATGCGAGCATCTCTCATCTAGGGGTATTTTGATAATTTTACCAGGTATTACATGAGTATATGGCAATTACAGAGCAGTGAAAGAAGCTATATGGCTACTAAGGCTTGGTAAGTGATCTTGGACTTGTTCAACAGAAGACTTTACTATTATGTGATAGTTAGAGTGTCATTCATCTTACCAAGCATCAAATGTTTTATGAGCGAACAAAGTATATCGAAGTCAGACATCATTTGATTCGAGAAATTATATCTAAAGGGCTTGTAATTGATGTGTCCAGCATATATGATGATCAAGACAACCCCGATCAATAAGTTTAGACATTGTCTAGACTTGATTAGTGATGTAGTACTCACTAAGCCCTTTGAAGGGCTAAGAGCAAGGTAGAGAGATGTTATTTTAATTGATGAAGAAAATTCAAGCCAAAGGGAAGATTTGTTAATTATTTATTAATTATGTCTTGAATTTTTTCCTTGTATAGTTTAGGAAACTCACAATCCTTGTTGATGAAGGAAACCCTTATCCTAATAGATTTAGGAAAGGAATATATTATCATCGTTGGGCTAGGAAAACCTTTCTCTTATAGGTTTGGGATTAATTGTGATCTATATATAGGATGTCTAGTTGAGGATTTTAAAGCATTGTAAATTTCTTCTTTTCTTTCATAGTGGAAAACTCTTTTTGTCTTTGCTGGGAAGAGTAAGCGTAGCCGAATCCCGTTAAATCCTTGTATTATTTTTCTTCTCTATTTTCTTTATTTGTGATTGTGTGTTAGTTAATCTATGATATTTACGCAACAATTGATATCAGAGTTTGGTTGGGATTTCTAGACATAATCAAGGGTTAACGGATATGTTATCTAATCTCACACGTCTCTCTAACTTCCATATGTCAAAAATATTTTTTCATTTTCTACATCTTTTCCATAAATTTATATACTCAAGTTTTTATATATCTAATATGGAAAAGACGTACTAATAAAGTATTAAACTTGGAGTATATATTAGGTATAAAATTTATTGAGTATAAAATATATAGCAACTTTATTCTATATTATTTACTTAATTTTAACAAAAAAATAAATAAATTAATACTAAATATATATACAAAATTTATATAGTGTAGTTAGTTACCAAATTTTATATAGATTCTTAATTTATACTCAATATATACTTAATTTAGTATTAAAACTTTTTACCTAATATATACACAACTTTTTATTGTTTTGTTGGTTACCATATTTTATACAAAATTTTCAAGTGGGTAGTTCTTATATAAATTGACATAAGTTTTATATTTTGATAGGCTTCTATTGGCATGAATAATAAGCCACAAATATCTAACAAATTTATACTCAAAATATTCTTAATTTAATATAAAAATATAATACTTAATATATACAGTTTTTTCGTTGAGTAGCTATTATATGGATTGACATAAGTTTGATATAAAACAAGCATAACCTGAATTATTTGGTACAATATGTTCTTTGTGAAAAAATATATATGTATATCTTGTGGTTGTTGATGGCACGAATTATAAATCGGAATTAATAAAAATTTATACCTAATATATACTCAAGTTTTTATATATATTTTTTCACTGGGTAATTGTTATATATATTGACATAAATTTGACATGAAAACGTATTAAAAATCAGAATTAATATTGTTGGTTACCAAGTGTTATACTCAACATATATTTAATTTAGTATAAAAACTTTATACCTAATATATACACAACTTTCATTGTTATGTTGGTTAACACATTTTATACGTATTTTTCACTTGGGTAGTTGTTACATAGATTGACATAAGTTTTATGTGTTTGATAGGCTTGTGTTGGCATGAATTATGAACCACAAATATTTAACAAATTTATACTCAAAATATTTTAAATCCAATATAAAAATATAATACTTAATATATAGAGTTTTTTTCCAGTGGGTAGCTATTATATGGATTGGCATAAAGTTGGTATAAAATTGACATAATCTGAATTGTTTGGTATAGTATATTCTTTGCGAACAAATAGATCTGTGTATTCTGTGATTGCTGAGGGCATGAATTATAAATTAGAATTAATAAAAAGTTAATACTAAACATATTCTTAATTTATTTTTAAAAATTTTCATGCATTATGATAAATACTAGTAAAATGAAATATACAAAACACATTAGATTAAATAATAAAACAGAAAAATTCATTACTAACGTCAAAACAACTCTAAAACATGTGTTTGAATTAAACACATAAATAAATAAAATCATATTTTTCATTGTAATTCGAATGATTTTTTTCTTTTCCAGATATAAACAGAATACACCAGTAAAAAATTTATAAAAGACAAACAGTTTAAATAAAAACAAATATTTTAGGAAGATAAACGGTCATAAATAGGTGAACTGTTTTGAGAGATTTAAGGAAGTCAAGTTGTTTGAGTTATCTTCTTCTCATTTTATGTCAATCACGGATGTTAATTGCATATTTAAATTAATTTTTTAATATTTTTCTTTTTTTTCCAATATTAAAATGGAAAACTGTTATACATTGTAATTTTTTACTGTTAAAACTTGAAAGAAAAAATATTGCTATAACTTGAAATTTAGTATGTTATAAATGTCAATTATTAAATTTTTTCTTAAAAATAATACTTTAATGAAAGGAAAAAATAAAGTGTCTGATGTTAAAATTGTAGGCACAAACATTCAATCCCTTACCATTGGTACCCTAAAGTACTTCTATTTTCTATGTGGCACTTTTATTATTTGATTTATATATATGTTGTCTGTATGTATATATTTTGACATCCTAGATTTTGCATTCCATTTTTAAAGAAATGTATCGATGTGCACAAACTTTTTAAAAAGTTCTAACAATTGTCTATGCCCTATGGGCAACGATTGTTGGGTTTCTATTAACGTTGAAGTCCAAACAGGAGATGGAATGTGAATTGGTAAATGGAGGGGATATAAGAAGACAGAATATAAAATTCATTTTTGTTGAGTTTAAATAAGGCGTGAATTGAGAAATGAGAATTGAAGAATGTGATAGTAACTAAGTGAAGAAAAAATAAAAAGTTATTTTTCCCTCATTAATAGAATAGAAAAAAATATTTCTCTCTATATTAGAAAATACTTTTTCTAACTCTGAAACAGTTAAGTAGATGATGCCCCTCATATCGTCGTCATCCTTTCTCGCTCAACTTCATCTTTGGCAAATGACTGATTGATAACTTTTTAAAAAGAATTATTTATTATTTTCATTAAATTTCTTTTTTCTATATTACGTACTCCACCTATCTCATTTTATGTGTCACCCTTTTCTTTTTAGTTCGTCCCAAAAAAAAATCACTTTAATATAACTAAAAATAGTTTTACTTTAAAATTCTTTCTTTACCCTTAATGAAAGGATTTAAACCACGCAAATATCTAAAGATTATTTTAGACTACAAGTCTCAAAAGTTTCTTTTTTTTCTTAAACACTGTGTCGAGTGAAACAGTGTCACAAAAAATGGGCTGGAGGGAGTATTAATCAATTCACAAAATTATTTATTAAATAATTAATTCACAGATTATTTATTAATCAAATTAATTTATAAATTATTTATTAGTTAATTAAATTTGCAGAATTAATTTGAAATTCCCGGAAAGTTCATGTTCCTTCCAAACAAACATCTTCTTCCTCAAATGGCACCATGCATGTTTCGAACATGTGAGTTTGTACCTATTCATCTCATTGTATTGTCTATAAATTATTAGGATCACTTCACTTTTCAGGCATCGAATTCTTTTTTTTCTTTTACATACATTTTCTTACAAACAAAGTAGCATCTTTGTGTGATGAGTTTGTTGAAGTAACTAAAGTGTGAGGTACCGCTAGTTCTTTAACAAATATATTCATCTTATCCTGAGAGAAAATAATCTACAATCTTGGGTACAGTAAAATAATTAAATTCTTAAAGTCACGGTTGTGAGTTCTATAGCCTCGAGTATTTTTCTTTTTCTTTTTTGGTCCGGAAAGTATTTTTGATTTACTATTCTGAACACAGGAGATAATAATTTCTCCCTTATTGGTGGTGTATAAAAGGTCTTTTGCGTTTTTAAATAGAACACTCTTTGTTACACCCGGGGTACCCCTAAATGAGAGACGTTTGCATAATGCATCTTTCAAATCTCTTTTCGCAAATCCGAGGCAGGAAACGCTACCAACACGAAAAATTATATGAGAAAATGGTCTTGATTGAATTTTTAAACAATCGAATCAAAAGATAATTTTTCGGGGCAAAAACGCAATTCCAGAAGAGTGTGCGATATGTCCGCGTCGCAAACTTGTCGTGGATTTGCAGTTAATTTTAATCCCTTTATTTTCTACGGGATTAGAAAATCGATCAAAAAATTTTGAAAAAAATGAACGTGTACGCGCGGACCTGGTTCACCGACCTGTTCCACCGAAGTTCAAATTTTTTAATTCTTTGAGGGGCATTCCAGACTTTTTCTCACCCATCTTAAACTTAATCCATAACTAATATAGTTTATTTTTTACTTAAAAGGGGATCCTAAACCCATTCTAAAGTCTTTTACGCAAAAATTTAAATTAAGAGTAGACCTTAAGCGAAGAAGAGGAGAAAAGTTAGGATTTCCAGAGAATCTTGTGAGTTCTTCCAAGCTAGTCCGAAAATCTAATCTTTCAAGTATGTAAGTCTAACACAACGTTGGATTGAGTTCGTCCACGTGCCCCTTCATCTCTATTGATTCGAGTTGAGTTGAGTTTAAGTTTAATTTTCTTGAGCTTCTTGAATTGAATCTTTGAGTTATCTATTGTCTTATTGAGTTCCTTGTACGTAAAAACATGTTGATGATGTTCATGAGTTGAGTATTTGATTTGGATGCATGTTCATTTCTTCATTCACATGAACCCTAAAATGATGATTATATTTAATTTATATGCATTATTTTTCAAATTGAGATTGATGGTCATTTTTGTATGTTGAACAAATATGATTTTGAACTAATTTGAACCTATTTCACTGAGTCTGCATGAATATGAGTTTTGAGCATAAATAGTGATTTGAGAAAGAATTTTGATGAGATGTGAATAATTTTTTAAGCATGTTTTAAAAGAAAATGCATGATGTTTTGAGAAAGGATGTTGATGAGTTTAGAAAGAGTTTGAAAATATATTCTTTTTGTTTTAAAGGAAAGATTTGATGATTGAGATGAGTTTGAATGAGTTTTAAAGAGAATATTTTGGGAGTAGTATCAAGCACCGAGTTAGGTAGAGTAAGAGTGGCTCAAACCACATAACTACGTCACCAGCGTAGGATAGTTGTGCAGTTAACTCTGGAAACTCCTATCCCAAAAAGATGGATGGGGATGATGGATCCAAGAGGGAGAATTGACGTCCTTACCTTGTCAAGTATTGGACGGGCGAGCAACGACATCGCATTTGTTGTGCATCACCAACTATGGTGGTAGGAGTATTGTCGGTTAGAGACATTCCTTAATTTTGCATAATTGATTTGACTGAGTTGCATATTGAGTTTATTTTTAAATCATGACTACGTTCTTAAACTTGCATGTTTTACTGAGTTGAGTTGAGTTACTTGATTTGAGTATTTTTTATTATGTCCTTTCCTTTCCAGCCATTTTACATACCAGTATATTCCATGTATTGACGTCCATTTAAACTGCATCATTTTATAATGCAAAGACAGGCATTGGAGATCATCAACAGGATACACATTTATACTTTCAGCTAGTTTGAATTTAGTATTTCATTTTTCATTTGAGGTAGCCGGGACTTGTCTTGGCACCTTCTAGAGTTGGATAGAGGCTTCATAGACATTGAGTAGAGTTGATAGATTGTTACTATGTTCCAATCCTTATTCATTGGAAACTTATTATTGAAGGAGACTTAATATTTATTTAAATTGATTGTCTTTTTCGAGTACTTTCTTCCGATGTCGAGTTAATGTGACGATGCGGCCAAGTGGTTCGCTTAACTAACAATAGTCTCTGAGTACAGGTCACGCTAAGGGTATCCTCCTGGGGCATGACACTCTTGGCTATTAAAGAGTGAAGAAGAGGGTCTCCCCTCGCGTCATTGTTGTTGCTCGGCTCGTGCTTTGACAAATGTTGTGAGTAGAAAATAACTGGAAAAAAATTATTTCTTTCGAACAAACATTTCCTCCCAAAAGACACCATACATGTTCTAAACAAATGAATTTGCGTCCCTTCAACCTAGATCATCCAATTTCTCCAATTGCTTCCTTCCGTTTGCTATAACTAGTCCAAGAATTCCATTTCTCTAGGAATTAAGGGTCGTTTTGGTGTGAAGGATAATACCAAATAGTTTTGGGGTTAAATGATAGCGACACTCAATTTATTATTTGTTAACAAGTCTGAGATAACTTATCCCGGGGTAATTAGTACTAGCTATGATAAGTTATACTTTTCTTTGGGTGGTATAGTAATCTCAAGATAAAGTAGATAAATGACAAAGATATCCCTTCAAACTCTTTCTATACATCACTTTTCACGTTCATAAAGGATATTTTTGTAAACAAATAATTTATTCTTAAAATTTATATAATGCATATTATTTTGAATGCAACAAACCAAACACTCAATAAGAAATAATCTCATCATAACTTATCTCATCACAATTTTTATCACATTATAACTTGTATTCAAATCAAAAGAATCCTTAATTTATACTTAAACTAACTTTTTAAATGTGTCCCAAATTAAACCATCAAATGCCTTAATTAACTAATCTTCTCATATTTAACAGTTAACACACATTCAATGTTCAATATTCTAACAATTTTGTATGTTGGCTAGCCAGTAACTTAATTGACGATTCAAGGGAAACCAAAAAGTACAAACTTAATTCCTTTTTTATACCAAATGATCACTAGATCAAAGTTATAGCAGGATGAAGCCCCAAGTATAGTTTTTCTTTTACATCAATTAAGTCATTAGCTGCATATACATAAGCTAATTCCTATATATTTGAGACATACTCCAGTTAATTTTAAGTTACTGATCGAGGGTCTCTCTGAAATATTCATGCAAACAACAAGTTGATGAGGTCCCAAATCCCTAGTAGAGGGTCTTGATGATTTGTTGTGTGTTCTGCCGCCTTATTACTAGTCTCTGCAAAACTAATATCAGTGTTTGATCCTCTTGAAGAGCAGTAGTTTTGATCAGGATAGTAGCGACTAGTTGTTGAAAACAAGTGCTCCGTAGAAATCCAATTACAGTTGTGGATCAGCCCGTCATCATCCATCTTCGTAGTATTAATGTTCTTGATGAAAGGATGATTAAGCAACATCTCCGCAGTCCATCTCCGATTCTGATCCCTATCCAAACACTTTCTCAGAAAGTCTTTTGCATCTTTAGATATATGATACGGTATCTCTGGTTCTACATGCGCAATCTTCAACGTCAATTCAATATTACTTTCATATCCTGACCATAGTCGCCTTCCGGTGAGCATCTCGATAACTATGCATCCAAGAGCCCAAATATCGACCTGTTTAGTATAAACCCCACTCGTTATGGATTCCGGGGATGCATATACCAGAGTACCTCTATGCTGGTGATGTTTCTTCGAGTTGTCGTGTGATCTCAATGACAGCCCGAAATCAGCCAATTTGAGCCGCACATATTCCTCATCAGTAGGCGGGAAAACAAGTACATTGGCCGGTTTCAAATCGCAATGGATAAACCCTTTGCGGTGAACATGAGAAATCCCCTGTAAGAGCTGAAAAGCGTAGTACGCAGCCTCTGATTCTCCGAGCATCGTATTTGGCCTATGAATTAAATCATGTAAAGTTCCGCCCGCTGCATATTCGAGCATGAGGTTATAAGTGTTCTTGCCATTTTCGACGCTGACATCTTCTCCAAAGCACTCAATTACGTACTCCGACCCTCTCAATGCTTGCAATACCTCTCCTTCCTCTCGGAGAGAAGAGGAATGATCAACTTCCGCGGATTTCACTGCTGCACATATTGTGGATGAATGATGGACGTTCATCGGCGCTGCAAGAGACACCGTGCCGTAAGAACCCGAGCCCAACACCTTAAGCTTTTTCCAGGGCATATTTCTTGATGAGTAAAAGTTTTGATGCCTAAATGGCTTCTTAGATATGGTCGTCTCTTGAGGATTAGGCATGTTATATATTAGTACTTTGTTATTTTTTTTAATTTATTAATGGGCTCGACTTTGATTATAATATGTTGGCCCTTTTACGTACATTATATAATATTAATTATCTATTTTAACATATGTTTTGATTTTATTAAAAATAATTATATTTTTTTACTCAAAATAGGAAAAAAGGAAATAAATTCATTCTTCTATTTCTTCCCCTCCTCCTCTCTCTCCTTTTTCTCTTTTTTTTAGTCACTTGTACGTTTTTTTCTTTCTGTCTTTTTTTAGGTTAAGATTTCTTCCTCTTTCTTTCTCTTTCTTTCCCTCTTTTAAAAATAATACTTAATTAATTATTTTAATTTAAAATTTAATTTGAATTAAATATTCTGCAAATGATATTTTTACTACTCTTTAAATTAGAAAATTTACTTTATGTAAACAAATATAAATGCATTTCTGACACAATTTTAATGTATTAATATATAAACTAATAAATAGTGTTTGAATATTTGAAATTTAGGTATAATATTTTTTGACACCATTAACAAAAATAAATAAATAAAATCTACAATTGTAATACATTTTGAATTCGATACTTCATATGTATTATGAACACTTTTTAATGCACGTGGAGAATATAAGTAACATATTTTTAATATAATAATTATTTTAACATCATTAAGAAGAGAAACAAATAAAAAAATAACTATAATACGTTTTAAATTCAGTAAATAATACATATTATAAGTATTATTTGTGAATTTTAAATATTTCAATATGATTTAATTAATTTTACGTTATTATAAAATATATTATATTTATTGAAATAAGAATAATAAAATTTATAATAATGTATAATATTAAAGATGATGAGTTGAATGGTGGAGAGAAAGAGAAAGAAAAGGAAATTAAAAAAAAAAGACGTCATTTGCCAGCTAAGAAAAGAAAAGAGAAGAAAGAGGAGGAAAAGAAGAGAAAGAAAGATGAGGATAGCGTAATTTATTGGTAAAAATCATAATAAAATAAAAGTACCATAAAAAAGGATAATAATTGATATATAATGTATTAATTATGTAAATATCCCTAATATGTTTTCTTAACTTTATACGGAAGGAAAAATATTTTTCACAGCATTGTCTTTTTAAAAAAAATCAAAAGAAGGAAAACCGCCAAAATATATAAAACAAATAAGGGAAAATTAAACAAAATGGTCATTGAAACAAAATTCCTTACTCAAAATAACCTAATAATTATTATCTAAAATTTTCGTTCAGCCAAATTTGGTTGCAAGTGAAGTGCAATAGTGATTAATCGTTTCGAGTGATTAATACGTCAAAAGACTTGAAACATCAAGAGGAATTCATATTTAAAAATTTGGAATTTTTTAAAGTAGATTTTGAGTTGATCGGGCGAATTAATGAAAAAGAAATACTCATTGAGGAAGATGAATTGTTGCAATGTATAAATATTGTATAAACAATGTATTTATATCTATCTATATCTATATCTATACTATATTAAAAGTGTGAAGGCCCTTAGAAATGTTGATTGAACTTTTTGTCCTTCATTAAAAGACTCCGCTTTAGACAAAATTGTTTTTTTACCATTTTTCTTTAAATTATTATTTAATCATATTTATAATATTGACTTTTAAAATATATGGAAAGAAGTA